>JARQOC010000001.1:125448601-125569771 GCA_033576535.1 Allobates femoralis | reverse complement strand
TTAATAATACTGCTCTTGGATGCAATTAGTGTAGTGAGAGATACTGGAGTAGGAATACTGTATTACAGTCATATGTTTAGGGATTCTTTATTGCCTTTCAGTCTTTGGTGCTGCCACATAAATCTAGAAGTCCTTTCATGGCCAGCTGAAATAGATTCTATACTCCAACAATATCACTCATACTTGGAAATAGTGTAAGGAGAGATGCTGAAGTAGAGATAGTGTATTACAGTAATCTATTCAGTGATTCTTTACAGTTATTGATGGTGGTATGGTGGTTCTTTTTGGGTTAATTTAATTAGAATCTATTTTCTAATAATACTGCTCTTGGCTGGAATTAGTATAAGGAAAGATGCTGGAGTAGAGATAGCATATCACAGTCATCTATTCAAAGATTCTTTATTGGTTTATTGGTTTTCAGACTGGTGCAGCAATGTACAAAAATTATTTTATTCTCCAATAATATCACTCTTAGCTGCATGTAGTTTAGGGACAACTGCTAGAGTAGGGTTAGCATCTTACGTCCACCTGTTTAGCCTTCTAAAATTTGAAGCAAGTGTGGACTGAGGATCCTACATCTACTTTGAAGAAGGCCACTTGTTTAACCTCTTAACAATTTTACCCAAGGGTGGCCTTACGACCCCATAAAAATTGAATGAGAGCCTCCCATTTAGCCTCTTAAAATTTAAAGCAATGGCAGCCTGATGACCTTACAAAAAAATGGTGTAAGGGATGCCTGTTTAGCCTCTTAAAATTTAAAGCAAGTTGGCCTCATGACCCTCCAAAATTATGTTGACAGGACCACCCATTTAGCCTCCTAAAATTTGAGGCAAGGCAGTCTGATGTCCCTAAAAAAAGAGGAGCAAAGACTTCCATTTAGCTTGTTAAAATGTGAAGCAAGGGAAGCCTGTTGACCCTATAAAAAAGTGGAGTGATGGCTGCCCATTTGGCCACTTAAATTTTGAAGCAAGTGTGACCTGATGACTAGCGATGAGTGGACGTTTTGAAATTTGGGTTAGGCTTGGTAAGTCAAATGGACATATGCTGGCCAAACAAATCGGCCAACAGTTCGCCAAACGTCTAAACCACATTCAGATCAATGGGAGGCAAAATCAGGGAAAATACCATCAAAGGGGCCCAAAACCTGGCAAACACAACTCAAACCATTTTATAGCGGAGCCCCGCTGTTTTGCCACAGACATTATCTTCCTACGCTATTACTTAGCAAATTTCAATGTCACCATGCTTCTGAGACACCCTAGGAGTCCAGTTGCCACAGTGGCATTGCCTCCCTCACAGGGAGTGATGTTATGCCTGGAAGCAAGAAGGTATCCCCTAATCAGGTAACACCAGCATCCAACACTTGTCCTGACTCCAGACCAGAAAGGGGAGCTCTGAACTCTCCTAGTAGCTTTCCAATAAATTCTGGCCTGGGGGAGGGGTTATTGGAGAAAATCAGAGAGTTCAGTACGGAGCAATACTGAAGAAGACCAGTCTGATGTCCTGGGGAGTGGTGCCGGTGGGGCTCTTCTTAGGACACAGGAGAGCTATTGAGACTGAGGAGTCTAGGTGAACCTGGGGAGTGGACCTGTGACCAAGCTCACACTAGAGGAAAGCGCTAGAAACCGAACGTCAAAGTCTGTGGTTGTTCGGGTACTAAAGTCCCGGCAGCTAAATCTGGAGGGCAGAGGATTGCAAGTCCTCTGGCCCCACTAAACACCCGCGGCACAGCAGCATACCAGAACTCAGAGCCGCCACTGAAGAGCCACACATGAAATAGGCTCAAGCTGCCTCCTATATGGGTAGAGACTAAACATGCAGGAAGAGGGCAGCAGCATAGCTATAGACAGTGAGGTCAAAACAGCAAAACAAAGAAGGAAGGCCTCAAACACCCATCTGGCTAGGTGGATCCCCAAATGCTTTCTGGCAGTCCAGATTCCTATTACCATCTGTTATCAGTACCCCAGTCTGTACCATCTACCACCAAGTAAAGTTAAAGGAAACTTCAATCCCTGTGTTGTATGGTCATTACTCGCACCCTCAGTCCTGCACCCCAATGATTAGTATCACCTCAATAGACTACATCGGTTGCCCTGGGGCCCTGCTCTACCTATGGGGTGCCATACCATCAAGGCTGCATCATCATCTGCCCCAGATGTCCCACATCAGCACTGGTTACCCTAACCAGAATAACCACAGGTGGCGTCACAAACTTATCCCTTGTACATATTTCCCCTTTAATGCACGCCCAGCATCACGTAGCCGGGTCAATGCCACTGTGAACAGCCCACAGAACTGACCAGCCCGGTTACCGAGTACCTCCGTCACTGGTGGGCGTCGCACTTCTGTGTCCACTCATGAACCTCCTTCTTCCCCATCCCCTGACTGGTCAAAAACAGAGTTAGCCCCACCCACCCTCTCTGCCAGCGTCTGCGATTGGTTGTCAGTATGACAACCAAACTGTTGTCAGATTACTGTAAAGGTAATGCATTAATTTAAAAAAATTGTCATGGGGCTCCCCCTCAATTTTGATAAGAGCCAAGATAAAGCCACCGGCTGTGGTCTGAAGGCTGCAGTTTTCTGCTGTACCCTAGCTGGGAAATAAAACTAGGGATTACTCTACAGCTTTTTTTTTATTAATTCATTTTATCAATCTTAACACAAGGCTAAAACACCCTTTAACGCAACATGAAAGGCACTAAAGGGTGCAAGCTTACAATATATAAGGTGGTGGGACATTATATAGCTGTTTAACATCTATCTATCTATTTTATCCATCTATATAGCTATGCTTTGCGATAATTAGATTGTATGCACACTGCATTTTTGTTACAGGGAATGTCTAGAAATAATTGTTTTCTAGTTGATGTCTAGGGTTTATCTACTCTCAGAATGAATAGAAATTTCCACTAAAATTATAATTATTAAAAATAAGTATTACGTAATTCTGAGTCTATAGTTTGGATCTTCGCTTGGGTAGAGTTGCTCTTCACTTGGGTAGAGGACTCTTCACTTGGGTAGAGTTGCTCTCCACTTGGGTAGAGTTGCTCTCCACTTGGGTAGAGTTGCTCTTCACTTGGGTAGAGGACTCTTCACTTGGGTAGAGTTGCTCACCACTTGGGTAGAGTTGCTCTTCACTTGGGTAGAGGACTCTTCACTTGGGTAGAGTTGCTCTCCACTTGGGTAGAGTTGTTCTTCACTTGGGTAGAGGACTCTTCACTTGGGTAGAGTTGTTCACCACTTGGGTAGAGTTGCTCTTCACTTGGGTAGAGGACTCTTCACTTGGGTAGAGTTGTTCACCACTTGGGTAGAGTTGCTCTTCACTTGGGTAGAGGACTCTTCACTTGGGTAGAGTTGCTTACCACTTGCTCATTTGGTTACTTTAAATTCTTGTCTATGCCATTTGGTGATTCCTTGGCCATGGTCTATTGGTCCACCCATTGTTAAATTATAGGAATTTTTAAGATAAACAGACAAAAAAATGGGCGAATGACCAGACATTACACATGACAGTAATTCTCTTGCTGTCTTTTTGACTTAAGGCTGTTATAATAAGAAAGATATATAAATAGAGCTTCAGCCTAGGACAATGAAGTGAGTGACAGCTTGCAAATTGCAATTGATTCACAATTTCGTCTTGTATAAGCATTGTTGAAGTTGCACCTATGCAAGCAGGAAAAGCCGTTCATCCTCGGGGTTGTTTGACAGGCAAATAACTTTCAAACTGCATTTATCAGGATGCTTGTTGTCATCTTATACAGTATGTCTGTAAATGAGCATGAAAAATGCAGATGAAGTGTCTTGCTGCCTCGGTGTCCATACAATTTATCATAAGATCTGCTGAATTAATTAAAAGCATGAACTTTTACAGTAGAGTAATGATACTTATTCTGGAATAATTGTAAAGGATATGTATTATGTTTATAATAAAAAAGGATCATTGAGCAGAAGGCATCAGCAGAAACATAATCAGACTTCAGAGCCAGAAATGTACTAGGAATTTCCCCTGTGTAGACAAGAAACCTGGGCAGATTGCTATTCGGAGAAGCCTTCATGTCAGTGCTATGTTTTCATGGTAAATTGAGTTAATAGGATAAATCAGTGGAGCATTCTGAGATTAAAACCACAGTAGCTGTGTCCTTACGTTAGGCAGTTTAAGTAGGTAGCGAGGTAATCCCTTATTTGAGAGAACCCTACAAGTAGCACAAAGGTGAAACTGCCACCGACAGCATAAATAGAAAGTGACAGCGCTGAAAGTCTCCTCATTGTGTCTCAAGAGCACAACAATATATAAATAACCATTAGGCTTCCTTCACACTGAGAGGGTTTTTGTGGCTTGGGAAAAAAGGAATGATTTTTAAGTGATGTCTTTCATACTTCATTTTTTTTTGGGGGGGGCCAAAGGCTATAGAAAAATATACATATAAATATTCAAATAATCCATAATATAGAGCAAGCTGCATTTGAAAAAATATGCCAGGAACTGTCAAATAATGCAACGAATGTCTGGGAAAAAAGCCACGAAATACCCACAAAAAATGCAGTTTGTTATACATTTCAAAGTTTCCAAAAATATTCAGCATTTTTGCAAAAATATCTTTGAAGAGTCGTTGTCAAAAATTTTCAGACTGAGGCTGGGGTCACATTTGGCCAGGCAATTGCGTTCACTGCATCCAGATCCAGATGCGGTAAACGCAATTGACTTCACACACATTTTTTAGCAAAAATTGTGTGTGGTAACCGTAATGTGGTAACCGGATTGCTCCTGATGTGTAATCCTGACCAATCCGGTTACCGTATAATTTGTTCATCCCTGCAGCCGCAGGAATAAGCAAAGTGTTAAATGTGTATTAACACATTAAATATGAATATTAGCTGTGGGCAACATGTCTCTAGGGGGTGCCCACCCTCCCTAGAGACATGCTGTCCACTCCTCTCAGCATGTTAGGGGTTAATAAGCCCTTTATATTATAGCCAGCTATTGTCGGCTTTGTACACATTTCTGGATGAAGCCGCGGCGCCTGACATTAGAGCAGATACTGTACGTAATGTACGTATAGTATCAGCCGCTGTCCTTGGTCCTGAAACCTTTAACATTAGGTCTATGGGCAGCGCACCCCCATAGACCTAATGTTAAAGGTATCAGGACCCTGGACAGCGGCTGATACTATACGTACATTGCGTACAGTATCGGCTATAATGTGAGGAGCCTTCATTCACAAATTTCTACAGTCATGGCCAAACGTTTTGAGAATGACACCAAAATTATATTTTCACATGATCTGCTGCCCTCTGGTTTTTATTTGTGTTTGTCTGATGTTTATATCACATACAGAAATATAATTGCAATCATATTCTGAGTACCAAAAGGTTATATTGACAGTTAGAGTTAATTCAGCAAGTCAATATTTGCAGTGTTGACCCTTCTTCTTCAGGACCTCTGCAATTCTCCCTGGCTGCTCTCAATCAACTTCTGGACCAAATCCTGACTGATAGCAGTCCACTCTTGCATAATCAATGCTTGCATTTTAGCAGAATTTGTTTGTCCACCCGTCTCTTGATGATTGACCACAAGTTCTCAATGAGATTAAGATCTGGGGAGCTTCCAGGCCATGGACCCAAAATCTCTTTTTTTTTGTTTTTTGTTTTGTTCCCTGAGCCATTTAGTTATCACCTTTGCTTTACGGCAAGCTGCTCCATCATGCTGGAAAAGGCATTGTTGGGCGCCAAACTGCTCTTGGGTGGTTGGGAGAAGTTGCTCTTGGAGGACATTCTGGTACCATTCTTTATTCATGGCTGTGTTTTTAGGCAAGACTGTGAGTGAGCCGATTCCCTTGGCTGAGAAGCAACCCCACACATGAATGGTTTCAGGATGCTTTACAGTTGGCATGAGACAAGACTGGTGGTAGCGCTCACCTCTTCTTCTCCGAATAAGCTGTTTTCCAGATGTCCCAAACAATCAAAAAGGGGATTCATCAGAGAAAATGACTTTACCCCAGTCCTCAGCAGTCCACTCCCTGTACCTTTTGCAGAATATCAGTCAGTCCCTGATGTTTTTTCTGGAGAGAAGTGGCTTCTTTGCTGCCCTCCTTGAAACCAGGCCTTGCTCAAAGAGTCTCCGCCTCACAGTGCGTGCAGAAGCACTCACACCAGCCCGCTGCCATTCCTGAGCAAGCTCGGCACTGCTGGTAGTCCGATCCAGCAGCTGAAACAGTTTTAAGATACGGTCCTGGCGCTTGCTGGTCTTTTTTGGGTGCCCTGGAGCCTTTTTGACAACAATGGAAGCTCTCTCCTTGAAGTTCTTGATGATGCGATAGATTGTTGACTGAGGTGCAATCTTTCTAGCTGCGATACTCTTCCCTGTTAGGCCATTTTTGTGCAGTGCAATGATGGCTGCACGTGTTTCTTTAGAGATAACCTTGTTAACTGAAGAGAAACAATGATACCAAGCACCATCTTCCTTTTAAGGTGTCCAGTGGTGTCATTCTTACTTAATCATGACTGATTGATCGCCAGCCCTGTCCTCATCAACACCCACACCTGTGTTAATGGAACAATCACTAAAACGATGTTAGCTGCTCCTTTTAAGGCAGGACTGCAATGATGTTGAAATATGTTTGGGGGTTAAAGTTCATTTTCTAGGCAAATATTGACTTAGCAAGTAATTGCTGTTAAGCTGATCACTCTTTATGACATTCTGGAGTATATGCAAATTGCCATTAGAAAAACTGAAGCAGTAGACTTTGTTAAAGGGATCCTGTCACCCCCAAAACACCTCTAAACCTATTAAAAGCTGTCCCTACAGCATAGTAACACTTACCCTACTCTCCTTTTAGCTCCTAAAAGCACCAAGTGAAATTGAAGAAAAATGTTATTACAGTACCTCATTAGGGATGATAATGAGTGACTATGGTATTCATAGTCACTCTGGCAGGCTGTCCCCCTTCATGATATCACGCCTCCATAGGCGTGATCTTCTAATCAGATTAAAATGCGCGCCTCCCCACCGCTCTGTGCTGTCTCGCCGGCCTGTATTGGGGCTGGGTGACGCGAATCGCGTCATTTCCGGCGCTGGGTGACGTAGTACACCCGCGCCGCTCTGTTAGCCTCAAAACGTGCACTGTGCAGTGCGGGTCTTGAAGCCAACAGCGGCGCAGGTGTACATACGTCACCCGGCGCCGGAAATGACGCGATTCGTGTCACCCAGCCCCACACTGCAGCCCAGGCCGAGACAGCACAGAGCGGGGAGGCGCGCATTTTAATCTGATTAGAAGATCACGCCTATGGAGGCGTGATATCATGAAGGGGGACAGCCTGCCAGAGTGACTATGAATACCATAGTCACTCATTATCATCCATAATGAGGTACTGTAATAACATTTTTCTTCAATTTCACTTGGTGCTTTTAGGAGCTAAAAGGAGTGTAGGGTAAGTGTTACTATGCTGTAGGGACAGCTTTTAATAGGTTTAGAGGTGTTTTGGGGGTGATAGGATCCTTTTAAAATTAATATTTGTATAATTCTCAAAACTTTTGGCCATGACTGTACACAGACGACAATAGCCGGTTATAGCTGTCAATGTGTAATTTAACCCCTAACATGCTGACATAAGTGGACAGCATGTCTCTAGGGAGGGTGGGCATCCGGGAGGGTGGGCATCCGGGAGGGTGGGCACCCCCTAGAGACATGTTGGCCTCAGCTAATATTCATCCCTGCGGCAGCAGGGATGAACAAAGTATACGGTAACTGCATTGCTCCAGATTACACATCCGGAGCTATCCGGTTACCGCATTGCGGTTGCCAGAACCGCTCTGAAAACTACAGCCTGCATGATTTTTAGCGCAGACTGCAGATTTGGAGCCGGTAACCGGATTGCATGTAGAGCACTCTGATTACCATAATGGGCTCCTATGGGGAGTGGTTCCTGCTCCGGTTTTGAGCTTTTTGAAAGCTCAAAACCGGATCAGATTTACAAAATTTAAACGCAGGTGTGACCCTAACCTTATTCTAAATTCTAACTATGAGTAGTTGGTGAGTTTTTGATGGTACAGATTTTTTTGCAGCATTTCTGCACCTTATAGCCTCTATATTTCTCCATATACAGTTGAAAACAGAAGGTTACATACACTATATAAAAAGACACATATACATGTTTTTCTCACTATCTGACATGAAACCTTTCCCGTTTTAGATCAATTAGGATTGCCATAATTATTAATATTTGCCAACATTTCTTATTGCAGCTAGTTTGTGAAACTGAGACTGCTTTAAATTTATGGCTCCGTGCTTTCTCTCGTGCTTTTTCAAGTATTGCCCTGGATATCCCCTATAAACGATACTATTTAAAAGGCCCTCCGCTTGCTCCTCAAAGCACTCGGATGTATTGTTAATCCGCCGAAATCTTAGGGCCGCTTTACACACACCAACTTCTGTGTCCAACTTCTGAACAGATCTCTGGTTGCAGTGAAATCATGGACACATTGCTCCATTTGTACACAGCCACAAAATAGAACAATGTGTCCATGATTTCACTGCAACCAGAGATCTGTTCAGAAGTTGGACACAGAAGTTGGTGTGTGTAAAGCGGCCCTTAGAGTTCTCCAGTCCCTGGAGGTTGTTATCGTGATAAGAAAAAGGTGGTAGAGTTTTTTGGTTTTCAATAAGTTAGACATCTTGTAATATTCTGCCTTTTTGGAGTTTTTATGTTGTTTGCCCCCTCTGTGCATATCTTGAATTAACATGGAATTCATCACCAGGCGTAAGTGTGACGATTTTCCGGGTGCCTGCCCGCTGGAAAATAAAGTATGGATTACCAATATGTCCGCTACTCACTGCTGGTAATGATGTATCATGGGAGTTTGCGCCTGTGGGAGTTTGCCCTGTTGCTTAGATACACGCCATCCCATAATTACGGGACCTCTGGCTCAATAGAGGTCATCTGCTAGGCTGCCGAGTTGCGTTAAGGTGGCTAGGGCTCCTTGAGCCATAATCTTTTTAAATTGAATAATAGTGCTTTTTGATTTTTGCGGTTGAACCGCATGTGCCGGGAAAAATCTAATCGCCAGCACATTAATTCATGCTCATCTTTTTGAAATCTGGTATTATGCCATGGGATTATTCCTGAGCAGCACAATGCAGCCCAAGTTACTTTCGCGCAACGGCAGCTATTTAGATTGGATGGTGTGGCTGTGTTACACAGCTGCTATAGCCTCTGCGTTCTCATGAGGTCAGTCATAGACTTTTGACCACAGGCGCTGCTTAATAGTTTCAGGGTACCTAGCAACCCGGGACGCTTCCCCATCTTACTGATAATGAGCTCAGAGCTTGGGCAGCACATAGTAAACCACAAGACTCTTGGTACTCTGAACTTTTGTACTAGATTAGTTCCTATTAGGAAGCATACCGAAACTCATGCTGCCCTTGCTCCTGGACTCGTAGAAGCGCATAGTGCGAAACGGTGCCATAGTCCTCCCTGCAAACCCTCCCTGCACAATGTAACCCTGCACACAAGAAATAAACACTGCACTGCATGAAGAAATACTGAGTGAGTGCCGTCTTTCTTTTACAGTGCTGTGCAAATTAATTGGGACAAAGCATTTTTTAAGTAAAATCATAAGTTGGTTACCAGTCAGTGATTCAAACCAGTTTTAACTGCTTTGAACAGGTATGAGTGTACAACCTTGAGTAACAAAATGTGGTTTGACTGGTTTTTTTCACAAAATAACAGCTAGCTGCCCCCTCAGCTTCAGTTGAGAGCTTGTTTCTGTGAGAAGTGGTTTAGTGGACTTTTTCTCTCAGTGTGATTCGTGCCTGTAAAAATGGATGTTACTCCACTGAAGAGGTCTAGAATTATTACTCTTAATGAACATACAAGTCTGACTGTAAGAGAAATCGCTTCCACTGCTGGTATTGGAAAATCTACCGTTTCAAGAATAATTCGCACACACAATGAAACTGGATCGTTTTCTCCAAAACAAAAAGGGAAATGTGGAAGAAAAAAGAAAATGACACCAAGAACTGATAAAACACTTATCAGCAATGGTAAAACTAATGCAAGAAAAACAAATAAAGACTTGATTTGTCCCAATTAATTTGCACAGCACTGTACTTGAAATGAATGATATCTTGAGCTGTTGATTCAGTATTACCACATAATCTTCTTTCCTCATGATGCCATCTATTTTGTGAAGTGTGCCAGTCCCTCCTGCAGCAAAACAACCCCACAACATGATGCTACCAGCCCCCCCTTCCCTTGTTTCACAGATGGGAATGGGTTCTTTGGCTTCCAAGCTTCTCCCTTTTTCCTCCAAACGTAACGATGGTCATTATGGCCAAACAGTTCAATTTTACTTTCGTCAGACCACAGGACATGTCTCCAAGTATGTAGATCTTGGTTCCTGTGTGCATTCGCAAAAATTAATCTGGCTTTTTTTGTTTCTTTTGGAGTAATGGCTTCTTCCTGGCAGAGTGGCCTTACAGTCCATGTTGATACGGTATTCATTTCTCTGTGGATAATGACACAATCTTACCAGCTTCCACCATCATCTTACAAGGTCTTTTACTTTTCTTCTTGGGTTGATATGCACATGTTGGACTAAACCACGTTCATCTCTGGGAAACAGAACCTGTCTCCTGTCTCCAACAGTATGATGGCTGGATATTTCCATGTTCTTTGTACTTGTGTAAAATCGTTTGTACAGATGAACGAGGCAATCTTCAGGTATCTGGAAATAGCACCCAAGGATGAACCAGACTTGCGCAAGTCCACAATTCACTTCCTGATATCTTGGCTGATTTCATTAGACTTTCCCATGGTGCTACACAAAGAAGGAGTGTGTTTGACATGTATATTAAAATACATCCACAGGTGTGTCTCTAATTAACTCATATGATGCCAATAAACCGATGAGAATCTTCCACACATATGACATCATCATATGGGCTGTCACAAATTGTTTAAATGCAAAATAATCTTAGTGTATGTAAACTCTTGACTTTGCAGAAAGTAATAAAATTCCTTAAAATATTCTCTCTCTCATTATTGTGGAAATTTGGCAAATATAAATAACTAGCTGTACTACCCGGCTTTGCCCGGGTTAATAACTGCTGTTAACAAAACAGAATGTGTTAACAAAAATTTATTCAGCACACAAAAACCACAAAACAAATCGATAGAAATGTAATTATTAAAAGGCAAAAACTAAGCTAATAGAAGCATTTCACAACATATATTTCAACACCACAGATATTCCACAAAGATTTAACTAAATTGGCCAAGTAATGTGAAGTAATCTTTTACTCCTTATTCGAGAGCCTTTTGATAGACGACATTCTTAGTTCTTCCTTCAGGTGCAAAGACGAACAGATTTTTGTCTGTTCCAACCCTTGAACAGGCCACATAAAGTTGACCATGAGAAAAGCATGGAGATTGTAAATCAATTCCAACTACTTTCAAAGACTGTCCCTGAGCCTTGTTGATGGACATAGCAAATGCCAGTCGAACAGGAAACTGGAGGCGTTTAAAATCAAAAGGCAAATCAGATGGAATAAGAGGAATTGTTGGAATGAAAACATCTTCTCCTGTGGCACATCCTGTCAAAATGGTTGCCTCAATTACAAGTGGAAACAGGTTCTTAATCAAGAGTCTTGTTCCATTACACAGCTTTGGTGGATCCTCGCTTCCCTCTCCTCAGACAGTTCATTGGCCCTTGAGGAAGCAGCTCTTGTTTTCATGTCTGCAAGCCTCGCTTCCCTCTCCTCAGAAAGTTCATTGGCCCTTGAGGAAGCAGCTCTTATTTTCATGTCTGCAAGCCTCGCTTCCCTCTCCTCAGTAAGTTCATTGGCCCTTGAGGAAGCAGCTGCTGTTCTCATGTGTGTCAGCCTTGCTTCTCGGTCTTCACATTTTTCACTCACCCGTAATGCAGCTTTTCTTTTTGCATCAGCTGACATTCGTGCCAAGGAACTCCTTTTCTTATGAGGCATTATTGTGGTAAAAATAGTCTGTAACTGGCAGTTTCTATATCCTCTCACATAGAGGTAATGTGACTGACATCAGCCTTTCCACCAACACACCCTAACTGACATCCTATTACCTCACAGACATCCTACTACCTCACAGAAGCTTTACTGAGAATGTTCTTTCTTGTCTATATTAACCAATCAGAGCTCAGATTAACAGTAGCAAAATAGAAGCTGAACTGTGAATGGTTGCTATTGGCAGCCTGATAAATCCCCAGGCAACAGGAACCCCTCCCCCTGACAGTATATATTAGCTCACACATACACATAATAGACAGGTCTACACATAATAGACAGGTCACGTGACTGACAGCTGCCGTATTTCCTATATGGTACATTTGTTTCACTTGTAGATTTGCTGCTTATTAATCAGATTTTTATTGTTGAAGGATAATCCCAGACTTGTGTGTGTTTTAGGGCGATTATGTGGCGAGGTTGGTGAATGTGTTGTGAAATGTGTGCTGAGGGTGGTATATGTGTTCAAGCACGTGGTAGTGTGAGGCGCATTTTGTGTGTGTGTTCATATCCCCGTGTGTGGTGAGTATCCTATGTCGGGGCTCATCGCTCTCATTCTTTAAGTCCCCCTTGTTCACATCTGGTAGCTGTCAATTTGCCTACAACACATTTCCTTTCACTTTTTCCCCATTATGTAGATAGGGCCAAAATTGTTTGGTGAACTGGAACGCTCAGGGCTAAAATTTTACCTCACAACATAGCCTATGACGCCCTCGGGGTCCAGACATGTGACTGTGCAAAATTTTGTGGCTATAGCTGACAGCTGTCGATTTTCCTCCAACACTTTTCCTTTCCCTTTTTCCCCATTATGTAGAAAGGGGCAAAATTGGTGAATTGGAATGCGCGGGGTTAAAATTTCGCCTCACAACATAGCCTATGACGCTCCCGGGTCCAGACGTGTGACTGTGCAAAATTTTGTGGCTGTAGTTGCGACGGTGTAGATGCCAATCCCGGACATACATACATACACACATACATACATACACACACACATTCAGCTTTATATATTGGATTATGGTAATCCTAATTGACCTAAAATGAGAAAAGTTTATTCTGATTTCATATCAGATAGTGAGAAAAACATGTATATGTGTCTTTTCATATAGTGTATGTAAACATCTGGTTTCAACTGTAATATAATGCAGCCTCCATGTAAGATAACGTAATATAATGCAGCTTCCATGTAATGTAATGCACCCCCCATAGTCCTCCATATAAAATAATACAATGGGGGCAGGGTCTTAGGTGCTAGGGGCTGCAGCCGTATCTCCGACCTGTGCAGTCTCTCCCCTGCTGTTTACTGTTTTTTCCCCCTCGTTCTCTGCTCCCAGTGATGCCTCTCTGCCCTACTGCAACCCCCTAAGGTCGCTCTTTTCCCTCTGCGGGCACTCTCTGTGCCCCATGCTGCTTCTCTACAACCATTTTCTGGCTCTCTTCCCCCCATGGTTGCTCTTTGCCCCCCTGTGCATGATCTCTGCCCCCTTTGCTTGCTGTTTGTTCTCCTGTGGTCACTGTCTGCCCATCCTGTGGTCACTCTCTCCATCCTCCTGTGCTTGCTCTCATGTGACGGTGGGGTGAGCGGGCTGCATGGTGAGCAGGCTGCAGGGTGAGCGAGCTTCAGGATGAGCAGGCTTTGGGGTGAGCGGGCTGTGGGGTGAATAGTGTGTGCGAGCTGTGGGGTGAACAGGCTGAAGGGTGAGCAGGCTGTGGGGTGAGTGGGATAGGGGTGAGCGGGGTGAGCGGGCTGCATGGTGAGCAAGCAGGCTTTGGAGTGAGCAGGCTGTGGGTTGAGCAGGATGAGTGGACTGTGAGGTGAGCAGGCTGTGGGGTTAGTAGCGTGAACAGGCTGTGGGGTGAGCGGCTGTGGGGTGAGTGGGGTGAGTGGACTGTGGGATGAGCAGGCTGCAGGGTATGCGTGCTGTAGGGTGAGCAGGGTGAGTTGGCTGTGGGATGAGCGGGGTGAGCAGGTTGAGTGGGTTGCAGGTTGAGCAGACTATGGAGTGAGCAGAGTGAGCAAACTGTGGGGTGAGCAGGCTGCAGGATGAGTGGTATGTGTGGTGAGCATGCTGTAGGTGTGCAGGGTGAGTAAGCTGTGAGGTGAGCGGGATGAATGGGCTGTAGGGTGAGCAGGCTGTGGGGTGAACAGGTTGTGTAGTGAGCGGGCTGGCAGTAGGGTAAGCAGGCTGTGGGGTGAGCATGGTGAATAGGCTTGGTGAGCAGGATGAATTGGCTGTCAGGTGAGTGGGCTGTGGGGTGAGTGGACTGTGAGGTTAGCGGGCTGTGGGATGGGTGGGTTGCGGGGTGAATGGGCTGCGGGGTGAGCAGGTTACACGGTGAGCAGGTTGTGGGGTGAGCGGGCTGCAGACAGTGTGGTACAGGACCTGTGTTGATGTCATGGTCAAGTGATCAGTCTCATGCACATGGCTTCCCCCATGATCACATGACCGTGACATCCGAACAGGTCCTGTAAGGTCAGTCGGAGTGGCTGTTCGGCGTGTGTGATGGGGGTTGTCAGGAACGAGAGCGGATGCATCATATGCAGCAGCATATTTTTGGCGTCTATTGCGGGTGTCTTCAGTGTCATTTCACTGCGACACAGCTAGCGTTATTGTGCAAGAGGCCAATACTGTTAGCGTGCGCCATGTTTGCACACCCTTCACTTGGGTGTGCAAATATGATGGGCGTGTTGGAAGTGGAGTGCCTATTTTAGGAGGACATCAGGGTGGGAATCAATGATGGACTCGACAGCGCGATTAAGTAAGTACATGTAAAATAATGTAGCCTCCCTAGTCCTGCATACAATATGATGCAGCCTCCATATAATCATATAATGCAGCCTACATAACCCTCAATATAGTATAATGCTGTTCATATATTGTTTAATGCACCACCATAGTCCTCTGGCCACTGTGTACTCATTAATTGATTAAATACTCACCTCTTCTCAGTTACGACACAACTCTGGACTCTGCGAGTGGCTGTCCTGCACTCTGCACATCTCAATACAATGGCGCACAGTAGTGATGTCATCATGCCCCACCGTGCTGACACAGTAGAGCACAGATACAGTGAGATAATAATAGAGGTAGCACTCTGTGCTCCCTCTTTCATCAACGCTTTCAATTGTGCGATGACTGTTGGGGGGCCATGAGCTGAGGGGGCATTGCCTGTACTGGTACTGTGCCCTCCTGACTCACGGGCCCCATAGTGGCCGCATGATCTGCCACCATTGGCGGTATTCCACTACCTATATAATAATATTAGTATTGTCTTCACTAAAATCTAATACATGGAATCCTGAAGTTGTATAGGTGTAGTATTGTCCCTGTTGATGCAATGCATCGATGTGCAGTACAGAAAATATTCACAAAGGAGTGTGTGGCGCCCTTGTGAACCGGTGGCCACAGAAAGGTACAGCAGCTGGAACAGGTAAGCTAGCCACACCACACCAACACCCAACAGATCCCCCAATCCCTAGACCATGTCAGGCAAAGGATAGTGGGGGGAGCTGAGTGGAGGGAGGAGAGAAGAGAGAAAAAGCCTGGGAAGGGGTTGGAAGATGTAGAATAAACCCTAGGAACACTAAGTTGGGAAGGCTCGAGGAGAGAGCACAGGTTTGTGTTCCTGGCTAGCTGCGGAAGGAGAAGGGATCGAACTCACAAGCTGAGACACCTAAAAGCCTGACAGACTGTGAGTGGAGAGTGGAAGAACCAGAACCCGGTGGCCTTTGCCTCCATATGGCTAGTCCGGGTCCCAGGTGTCCATGTGTCTGCATTCACCACCAGCCTCTCCCTGCATACATGGCTGGTCGCCTGGTTGCTACAAACCGCCCCCATGTTATAGGTTGCAGGGGTCTGTGTACCGGTGTCTAGACGCATGTGCTACCTCCTGGGGGAATTTGCAGCCACCTGCTAGATGCAAGGGGTAGAAAAAAGCGACCAATTTTTGGTGAGTTAGTCCGGGTCCCAGGTAGCCTCCCGTTGGGAGGAAGAAGGGGTTCATGGTGTGTCCAGAGCAACGGGGACACCAAGGGACCGGGTCAAAGCCAGGGTGTCGGCCCTGTTGAGGTGGCCGGGAGCTGTATGCCCCAACCACAGATTATCCGGTGGGGTGAAGGGACTTCATGCCCGGAACCTACCCTCTGGTGCAGCAAAGGAAAGGCTGTCAGGTAGGGTCAGGAGGACAGGCTGAGCTCCCCCAGGAAAGGACCCATGACCGCTGGCCTGTAGCTAGCACTCAGAACTGAGAATGAGGCCCAGAGAGGGACCAGAAAGGGGGTGCCCCTAGTAAACTGTCCCAGCTACTAACTGGTCACCGGGACCATAAGTAGACTTCTGTAAAGTACTGTGACAGTAAGTGTGCTGTTGAGAAAGTAAAGCAGTAGAGTAAAGTACCCGGTGAACTCAGGACTTGTGTGCGAGATTTCTTGGTGCTGTGACAGCGGAGGCTCACCTGCAGAGTCACACAATGATTCTTCAAGCCACAGGAGAGACTGCCTGAAGAGGATGAGTGTGGCATACCACTACTTCATCTCTATACCTGCCCTGGGGAAACAAGCCCTGCCCGTAGAGGGCCCAACATCCCAGCTGCCAACCCTCATCATCCCCAGAGGCCTGGACGGCAGCGGTGGGCTACACTGGCCACAAAACTAAGGGTGGCATCACAAACTACTTTTACAAACTTTATTCCCCTTTTCCTTCTACCCCTTTTTATTGCTGCACCAGGGACCACGGTGCCGGGTCACATCACCGTGACACCCCACAGCCCTAGAAGATGACAGGGCCCGGTTCCGAGTACCCCAGTCCCCAGGGTGTGACAACTACATTAAAGTTACCAATCTAGACACAATTTAAAGGGAAGGTAACATTTATGGACTGGATAGTTCTTGTTAGGATGCAACTACACGATCAAACTCTTGAAAGAATAGTTTTTGAGACAAAGACCCTAATACATCACTAAAAGAGCTGTCTGAAAATTCTAAATCCACAAGTCTGCATTCACTCTATGTCTACCTCACTCTCACTCACCAATTTATTTGTTCTTATATAATAATAAACTGGGATAAGCTTGTTTAATTAAAGAATGGATGATGCCGTTGTGTATTGTACTGTGAATCAAGTGCATTAAGCAAATTACTGCTTACAATGTATAGGGACGCTGGTGGCTCAATCCTGCACAGGAACCAACCGGGGATTCACCTGTTCCCCTTGTGGGCCAATCCAAGCCTGAATACTCTGTATGGTGCACTTTCTGCCTTGTTTTTCAGCTTCCTTGTGATCAATATGTTGGTACAAGGTAGTGTATTGATTTTAAAAGGAATTAAAAAGAATTCTCTAGAACCACTGGCATTCTGAGTACGTGTGAATGATGTTTTTAATTATTTTCACACTATAGATATTATATATACAGTACAGACCAAAAGTTTGGACACACCTTCTCATTCAAAGAGTTTTCTGTATTTTCATGACTATGAAAATTGTAGATTCACACTGAAGGCATCAAAACTATGAATTAACACATGTGGAATTATACACTTAACAAAAAAAGTGTGAAACAACTGAAAATATGTCTCATATTCTAGGTTTCTTCAAAGTAGCCACCTTTTGCTTTGATTACTGCTTTATAATATAATAATAATAAAACTTTATTTGTATAGCGCCAACATATTCTGCAGCGCTTTACAGTACAACGGTACATATAAGAAAAATATACGGTACAGAAACGTAATGCAGAACAGTAGTTACATACCAAAAACATAGAATCAACTTAGGAAATACAATAAGAAAGGCAGAAAATGAAGGTGACCCTGCTCGAAGGAGCTTACAATCTAAGACGGGATGGGAACACAAAGTACAGGGGCTTATAACAATGAATATCTTACGTCTAAGTGACTACTGTTAGGGAGAAGGATAGGCCGCCCTGAAGAGGTGTGTTTTTAGGGAGCGTCTGAAGCTATGCAAGTTGTGGATGGTCCTAATTTCTTGGGGTAGAGCATTCCAGAGTTTTGGTGCAGCTCGAGAGAAGTCTTGAAGTCGGGAATGGGAGGTTCGGATTAATGCCGATGTTAGTCTGAGGTCATGTTCAGAGCGAAGGGGACGGGTGGGGTGGTAGACAGAGATGAGGGTGGAGAGGTAAGGAGGTGTCGCACCATGAATAGCTTTGTGGGTGACAACGAGCAATTTGAATTGGATTCTATAGTGTACGGGCAGCCAATGTAGTGACTGGCACAGAGCAGAAACATCTGAGTAACGGTTTGCTAGATAGGTGATCCTGGCTGCTGCATTGAGGATAGACTGGAGAGGGGAAAGCTTACTGTGGGGGAGGCCAGCTAATAAAGAATTGCAGTAGTCAAGGCGGGAATGAATCAGGGCCACGGTGAGGGTTTTAGTTGTTCCCGTAGTGAGGAAAGGGCGAATTCTGGAGATATTTTTCAGGTGCAAGCGACAGGAGCGGGTGAGAGATTGTATGTATGGGGTGAAGGAGAGATCAGTGTCCATCAAAACACCGAGACAGCGAGCCTGCTGACTGGGCGTTATCGTGGTGCCGCACACCGAGAGAGAGATGTCAGATTTAGGGAGGTTGGCAGAGGGTGGGAGCAGAAGAAGTTCAGTTTTGGAAAGGTTGAGTTTCAGATAGAGAGTGGACATGATATTGGAGACTGCGGTTAGACAGTCATTGGTGTTCTTTAATACCGCAGGGGTAAGGTCAGGGGCTGAAGTGTATAGTTGTGTGTCATCAGCATAAAGATGGTACTGAAAGCCAAATCTGCTGATTGTTTGTCCAATCGGGGCTGTGTAGAGAGAGAAGAGGAGAGGGCCAAGGACTGAACCCTGAGGGACCCCAATAGTGAGGGGAAGAGGGGAAGAAGTGGAGCCAGCAAAAGATACACTGAAAGAGCGGTCAGAAAGATAGGAAGAGAACCAGGAGAGAGCAGTGTCCTTGATGCCAATGGAGTGCAGCATAGAGAGTAGGAGCTGATGGTCGACAGTGTCAAAAGCCGCAGAGAGGTCAAGAAGGATAAGCAGAGAGTGGTCACCATTACGTTTTGCTGTCAGAAGGTCATTGGTCACTTTGATGAGGGCAGTTTCTGTAGAATGTAAGGGGCGGAAGCCAGACTGCAATGGATCTAAAAGAGAGTGAGTGGCGAGGTAATGAGTGAGGCGGGTGTAGACCAGGCGCTCCAGGAGTTTAGAGATGAAGGGGAGATTGGAGACTGGTCTGTAGTTATTTGTGCAGGATGGGTCAAGGGACGTTTTCTTTAGTAGTGGAGTGATAATAGAGTGTTTGAAGGAGGAGGGGAAGATGCCAGTAGAGAGGGAGAGATTGAAGATTGTGGTTAAGTGACTGGTGACCACTGGAGAGAGGGTCTGTAGTAAGTGTGAGGGAATGGGGTCAGAGGTGCATGTAGTGGGACGTGAGGACGAGAGGAGCCTGGAGACTTCTTCTTCTGTGGCTGGGTCAAAAATGGAGAGTGAGCCAGAGGGGATGTGGGGAGAGATGGGAGTAGAAACACTTGAAGGTTGGGAGCTGATTTCCTGACGGATGTTTTCTATTTTCTCTGTGAAGTAAGAGGCCAGATCGTCAGCACAGAGGTCAGTGATAGGAGCCTGCACTTTCGGACTGAGGAGAGAGTGAAAGGTGTCAAAAAGTTTCTTTGAATTGTTGGCTAGTGAGGAGATCAGGGTGGTGAAGTAGGTCTGTTTGGCGAGGTGAAGGGCAGAGTTGTAGGTTTTTAGCATGAATTTATAATGGATGAAGTCTCCTGGTGAGCGACTTTTCCTCCATAGGCGTTCGGCACTCCTCGAGCATCGCTGGAGGAATCGAGTTTGTGGTGTGAGCCAGGGCTGTTTTACTCTGTGTTTGGAGGTTCTAAGGGTGAGGGGTGCTACTTGGTCCAGGGTACTTTTGAGAGTGTCATTGTAGTAATTCACAGCCAGATTGGGGCAGGAGAAGGAGGAGATTGGGGACAGTGATGAGAGAAGAGAGTCTGTGAATGTGTGAGGGTTGATGGCCTGTAGATTTCTGAATGTGTGATAGGTCGGACTATGCTGTGATGGGCGAGGGTTTGAGAGTGTGAAGGTGAGAATGTTGTGATCAGAGAGAGAAAGAGATGAGTTGTCTAAGGAGGAGGAAGAGCAGAGTCGGGTAAAGACCAGGTCAAGGGTGTTACCATCCTTATGTGTCTCGGAGGTTGAGAGTTGCGAGAGGCCAAGAGAATTGGTTAGAGCTAGGAGCTGGGATGCAGATGTGGAGTTGAGGCTGTTTATGGGGATGTTAAAGTCTCCCAGGATGAGGGTTGGTAATTCTGAGGACATGAAGTGCGGCAGCCATGCGGAGAAGTGGTCGAGGAAGTGGGTGGTTGAACCTGGGGGGCGATACACCACCGCTACTCTGAGGGAGAGGGGACGGAACAACCTAATGGTGTGAACCTCAAAAGAAGGGAATGAGAGTGATGGAGCGGGGGGGATGACCTGGAAAGTACATTGTGGGGACAGGAGTAGGCCAACTCCACCACCACGTCTGTTTCCAGGTCTCGGGGAATGAGAGAAGTGCAGACCGCCGTAGGAGATAGCAGCAGGGGAGGCAGTGTCTGAGTCCTGGATCCAGGTTTCAGTAAGGGCCAAAAGGTTAAGAGAGTTACTGAGAAAGTAGTTGTGGATAAAGGGAAGTTTGTTGCATGCGGACCGTGTATTCCAGAGGGCACATTTAAAAGAAGGAGATGGAGGTGTGCAGGTAATGCTAATAAGGTTACTGGGATTTCTATGTGAGGTGTGTGGTGGGGGGTTGAAGCTGGAAGAGGGTGGCCCAGGATTGGGAGAAATATCGCCTGACATAAGCAGTAGTAGAAAGAGGAGGAGGGAGTAATGTTTGGCTCTATGACATTGTTTTTGTTGAGGCAAGACCCTGGAATATGACGGGCTTAGATTATTGAGTAGGGTGAAGAGAGTATGGGAGCAGGACATAGTAAAGGGAAGTAGAGAGGGGCTGATGTGGATAAAGGGTGATGGAGGGGGAATGGGGCGATAAAAGTGGATGACTAATGCACATAGATATAAAAGCATTGAAATGAACGACATTTTGATGCAATGGGCTAAGTAAAGTACTGAAAGGTAGTAAATAGGTAGAGTTGTTACCTTCTGGTTACCTCTGGCTTATCTCTGGTCTATCTCTGAATATTCCACTTAAAAATGCCACTTTGAAATGGCACAGATGCCAAGGCACAGAATGCCTTACACCATGCTACTTATAGTTCTAGTGAGCAACAAACAATATGCCAGGTAGGGAGAGGGGAGGGGTCAGAGGAGAAGGATTCATCACACCAGGGGTCAATTAACAAATTACTGCTAAGAGGAAAGTTTGGGTCAGGATCAGCAGGAGACAGAGACAAGGGCAGGAGGAGAAAAAAACATATTTCTAAGGTGCAAAGTAGATGGGAGACTATTTCATACCATCACAATACATTAGGGGCACACAGTCAGATTGGATACAGTGGAGGTTGGTTACGTCACTATGAAGTCTCTTTCCGTACCTGTGATAGAAGAAGAAAAAGATGTACAGTCAGGTCAGGCCATCACAGCATAATCCATCTCTGGTCTATCTCTGAATATTCCACTTAAAAATGCCACTTTGAAATGGCACAGATGCCAAGGCACAGAATGCCTTACACCATGCTACTTATAGTTCTAGTGAGCAACAAACAATATGCCAGGTAGGGAGAGGGGAGGGGTCAGAGGAGAAGGATTCATCACACCAGGGGTCAATTAACAAATTACTGCTAAGAGGAAAGTTTGGGTCAGGATCAGCAGGAGACAGAGACAAGGGCAGGAGGAGAAAAAAACATATTTCTAAGGTGCAAGTAGATGGGAGACTATTTATACATCACAATACATTGGGCACACAGTCAGATTGGATACAGTGGAGGTTGGATACGTACACTATAAGTCTCTTTCCGTACCATCACAATACATTAGGGGCACACAGTCAGATTGGATACAGTGGAGGTTGGATACGTCACTATGAAGTCTCTTTCCGTACCCATACACACATACATTAGGGGCACACAGTCAGATTGGATACAGTGGAGGTTGGATACGTCACTATGAAGTCTCTTTCCGTACCATCACAATACATTAGGGGCACACAGTCAGATTGGATACAGTGGAGGTTGGATACGTCACTATGAAGTCTCTTTCCGTACCATCACAATACATTAGGGGCACACAGTCAGATTGGATACAGTGGAGGTTGGATACGTCACTATGAAGTCTCTTTCCGTACCATCACAATACATTAGGGGCACACAGTCAGATTGGATACAGTGGAGGTTGGATACGTCACTATGAAGTCTCTTTCCGTACCATCACAATACATTAGGGGCACACAGTCAGATTGGATACAGTGGAGGTTGGATACGTCACTATGAAGTCTCTTTCCGTACCATCACAATACATTAGGGGCACACAGTCAGATTGGATACAGTGGAGGTTGGATACGTCACTATGAAGTCTCTTTCCGTACCTGTGATAGAAGAAGAAAAAGATGTACAGTCAGGTCAGGCCATCACAGCATAATCCATCTCTGGTCTATCTCTGAATATTCCACTTAAAAATGCCACTTTGAAATGGCACAGATGCCAAGGCACAGAATTTGCTTTGCACACTCTTGGCATTCTCTTGATGAACTTCAAGAGGTAGTCACCGCAAATGGTCTTCCAACAGTCTTGAAGGAGTTCCCAGAGAGGCTTAGCACTTGTTGGCCCTTTTGCCTTCTCTCTGCGGTCCAGCTCACCCCAAACCATCTCGATTGGGTTCAGGTCTGGTGACCATGGAGGCCAGGTCATCTGGCGTAGCACCCCACAACCACAATGACACAAAGGAGTTCTGAGCAGTGGCGTAACTACAGAGGTCGAAGAGGTCGCAATTCCGACGGGGCCCGACAGATGGAGGGGCCAGGGCCACCATGCAGAGAAGCAGCCGCTCCTGTCAGTGCTGATGCGCTGTTCCCGACTTCCTGTACTTTGAAATACAAGAAGCTGAGAAGTGCTTGACTCCACCCCCTACAGTCTTTGTGAAGCTGCTGTGCCGAACTCTTATCTCTGGCTCACCTGATACTGTGTGATGCGATCCCGCCCAGTCTCTGCAGAAGGTAGATCAGCAGGTGGGAGCACCAGAGGGACTGCACAGAGTCACAGAAAGTATGAGGCAGAAGAACCCAGCCTTAGTCTGCCTGCTTGACCCAGCAGCACAGGCTGTGATACATCTGAATGTTAATCTGCCTCCCCTCTTCCTCCCTCTGTTCAGTGACCTACAGTGTCTGCAGGCACCGATCTGCCAGGAAAGTATTGGAATCTTGGATGTGGGGATGATAGATGGGGGGTGGTGAGGGGAATGATAGATGGGGGTAGGGGCTGTCACAGACTCTGTCACATACAATGTGAGCAGTGGAGGAAGCATTTGGAGCAGCTTTTTTTTGGTTGAAGGCAGGCAGCAGAGCCCATATATACCTAGCAGGATGGAGACCATATATACAGCGTTATGGAGGACATATGTACAGCAGGATGGAGGACATATATATAGCTGGATGGAGGACATATATATAGCAGGATGGAGGACATATATTGCAGGATGGAGACCATATATATAGCAGGGTGGAGACCATATATACAGCAGGGTGGAGAACATATATACAGTAGGATAGGAACCATATATATATAGCTGGATGTAGGACATATATATAGCAGGATGGAGGACATATATAGCAGGATGGAGACCATATATACAGCAGGGTGGAGGACATATATACAGTAGAATAGAGACCATATAAATAGCTGGATGGAGGACATATATATAGCTGGATGGAGGACATATATAGCAGGATGAAGACCATATATACAGCAGGGTGGAGGACATATATACAGTAGGATAGAGAACATATATATAGCTGGATGGAGACCATATATACTGCAGGATGGAGACCATATGTATAGCAGGATGGAAGACATATATACTGTATGATAGAGACCATATATATAGCTGAATGGAGACCATATATACAGCAGGATGGAGACTATATATATATAGCAGGTTGTGATACCATATATCTAGCAGGATGGAGACCATATACCATATATAGCAGGATGGATGACCATATGTGCAGTAGGATGGGATACCATATAAACAGCAGGATGTGAGACCATATATATACAGCAGGATGGAGACCATATATATAGCAGGATGTGAGACCATATATATTTTGAGGATGGAGACCACATATAGCAGGATGGAGACAATAAATATAATAGGATGTGAGAGCATATATATAACAGGATGGAGACCATAAATACAGCAGGATGGGAGACTTTATATACAGCAGGATGCAGGGGTATAACAATGGAGGTCGCGACAGGGCCCGGAGGTACAGGGGCCTGTGCCCGCCAGCCACTGACCCCAGCGCCTGCTTCACATGGATATGCATCCCCGAGGGGAGGGCCCAGGTCCAAATTTCGCACCGGGGCCCATCGAACTCTAGTTACACCACTGGTTCTCAAAACGGCTTTTGGCCATTTGCATTTGCACCTCAACCCTAGATACCGCTATTCTTCAAGGTGGTGTCACTTTCTTTCTTCCCATTATTTACAAATTATAATTAGAATACATAGGACTTGTAAAAGAGCGCAAGCAGCTCCTAGTTCTTTTTTAAACTGTATTTTTCATTATCACAGATTTAATAGAATAAAAAGACAAATAAACATACAAAAAATTGTGGAGAAAAAATCATATAGAATAATCATGCTACGAAAATAAAATCCATAAGTACCATAAAGTAATGTTTACACTTTCACTATAAAACAATGGTTAAATGGACTTATACCTGAGAGCAAAGACATTGACAACAGGGTGGAAAGGGAGGGTGGGATGGAAATTGGAGAAAGCAGTTTATACATTTTGTTATGCCCAAATGTAATCCCAAGGGCACACACTACTTCAAATGGATCTATCCTGGCATTTAAAGTAGCAGGTAAGTATTCCCTACAACATATATCACATATATTTTTACAGGAATACTGAGTAGAGGGAGGGGTAGGGCACTTCTAGTCACAGGCAACAAGGCATGTAGTTGCCATCAATAAATAGAGAAGTAGCCTAGGAGAATTTTAGGGCAATCCCCTAGGGGTTACATTAAGGAAATAGACAGCAAGATCCAATGGAATGTGAATAATACATTTTTGAATTAGGGATTTGACAAAAAAAGGACTAGATTCAGGCAAGTCAAATTAAGGAACCGCAATGCGGAAGGTTAGCCCTTGCCGCCTGACACCCGAGTACCTCAAAGCCTGGGCGCTACAGTGTATCTTTATTCTGGTGTCACGAACAGGATCCTGTGCCCGGATTTACTGGGTACTGTGTGCCGTGATATTGACTGTATTGAGTGACTGTTTAAACTACGCCGCCAAAACTGCACCGAAGAACGGGAAGAAAGGGGGCGTGCCAGCCTGTGGAGTGCGATACTGAAACCCGCCCCTCGCTCAGCCGAGCATTCCTGTGCGCCGCGGCCTAGTCCAGAAACTCCCGAACTGTTTAACTCTTTAAGGACTGGCTGTAATTCACTAGGGGGGCCTCCAACATGTCGGCCTCTTCCAGCGACGACGACTGTGCGTACGTTGATCCCCGGAATTAAACCGAAAGACCTATGGCTGCCTCCGGCAGCACTGCCAGCACCTCCGGCGCCCCGGGTGCAGTTGCCCGATAATGCCGATATCACTCCCATACATCCCGGGGGCAAAGTGGTTGCCCCAGTATGATGGACGCCCCGATACATTGGATGAGTTCAAACGAAAAATCAACAGCGTCCTAGATATGTATGTGATGACCGGTCAACAACGCGCTGCTGTGGTACTCGGACAGTTAACTGGTGCAGCAGAGAAAGAAAGTGCATCTTGGACTGTTGCGGATCGCAAATTCGCCTCTGCTATATTTAATAAACTGAGAGCTACCTTCGAGGAGTGCAATGAGGCTGATATACGCATGTGATTCCATCACTGCTACCAGAGGCCGGGAGATAACATAAGAGCCTATGCCTGGTGTCTGGAAGAAGCATTGAGTGCCCTTATACATGTCAGCCCAAATCCTCATTGAACAATTCACTCAGGGACTGCTATCCCCTGAGGACAGTAAAAATGTACTCTGGCCAAGTACGGGATGAAGCTCAAACCATCAAAATGCCACCTGTTGAAGCCAAGAATGTAGTACATGGGACATATAGTCAGTACCAAAGGCGTGGCCCCGGATCCAGACAAGGTGACAGCAATCAAAGAGTGGCCAGAACCCAAGACCATCAAGGAAGTACGTCAATTCCTGGGTTAGGTGGGCTACTACCGGAGGTTCATCATGGAGTACACCAGAAGGCTGCTCCCCTGCAAGACCTCCTAGTAAGCCAACCCACGAAAGGCAAGCCCAAGGATTCTCCGTGGAGATGGGACAAGGAACAAAAGGAAGCATTCCAGACGATGAAGGAAGCCCTGACAGGAGAAGAAATCCTTGCTTACCCGGACAACAACTTGTCATTCCTGCTGTACACAGACGCCAGCAATGTGGGACTCAGAGCTGTCCTTTCCCAAAAGCAAGACAGCAAGGAGAGAGTAATCACCTATGCCAGCAGAAAGCTGCGACCCACAGAGAGGAACCCAGAAAACTACAGTTCTTTCAAGCTGGAATTCCTGGCCTTGGTCTGGGCCATCACCGAGAGGTTCAAACACTATCTAGCCTCTAGCAAATTTACCGCTTACATGGATAACAATCCGCTCACCCACCTGGAAACAGTGAAGTTGGGAGCCATGGAGCAGAGATGGATGGCCAGACTCTCTAAGTATCAATTCACCATCAAGTATCGGGCTGGGCACCAGAATGGAAACGTGGATGCTTTATCCAGGATGCTTCACTTATCAGAAGAGGGTGTAGATGAAGACGAGCTGGAAGAAGTGGTTACCTGCCTTCCATCATGTAAGAGTAACCCAATGCCAGTAGACCCGTCAAGACCCCTCTCCAAGAACAGTAAACCCGTTACCCCACTTCGGCTGGAGGGAGGCGCAAGACCATGACCGGCTGTCAGGCTAATCAAATAACTGATAACCCAAGAGTCAGCGAAGCTGCCTGAAAATCCCCCGTCTGAAGCTAAACATCTGTGGAACGAGCGGAATAAACTGTTCCAATACCAAGATAAGCTATGTCGGCAATACATCAACCCCAGAACCCACGAAATGGCTTGGCAGATCATCGTGCTAAAATCAGAAGCACCCGTGGTCCTGAACGCTTACCACAATCAAACTGGTCACTTCGGATGGAAGAAGCTCGAGATGCTACTGAAGGATAGGTTCTTTTGGGTCGGCATGTGGTCATCCATTGAAAGATGTTGTAAGAATTGTAAATCCTGCAGCCTGAGAAGAAAGGACTTACAGAGCCAGAAAGCCCAGCTTCATCCCATTGTAACCAAGCAACCTCTGGAAATAGTCACCTTGGACCATGTAAAACTGACTCCAAGTAGATCCGGCTTTACATACGCATTGACCATGGTAGACCATTACTCAAGATTCTTAATGGTTGCCCCTGTAAAAGACTTGACAGCTGCAACAGCTGCAAAAACCTTCCAAAGTGTCTTCTGCAGACCATTGGGATATCCAGAATGTATCTTAACAGATCAAGGATCAGCATCAGAGTTTTGCCAGATGTATGGGTGCAAAAAGATCAGAACAACCCTGTATCATCCCCAAACCAATGGACTCTGTGAGAAAATGAATCACATCATTATTGACATGTTGAAAATCCTACAATTAGAAGAGAGAAACCAATGGCCGGAGAAACTACCTGATATGGTTGATATGTATAACCACATTCCAGTAAGTTCTACCAACTGTACACCAGCATACCTGATGAGAGCTCGTACAGGAAAGTTACCCGTAGACTTGCAACTCAGAGTAGTAGATCCTGAAGCAGATCGTGCCATTTCAAATTGGAAAACCCATCGCCTAGAACAATACAAAAAGGTTCAAGCAAGTGTCGAAGACAACCTGGACAAATCCTGTGAAAAGCAAGAAAGGGACTATAACAAACATACTCCAGCAGAACCAATACCACCTGGTAGTACGGTCCTAAAAAGAAGAAGAACTCGCCTTAAATTAGACGACCAGTGGGAACGTGAACCCTACAAAACTAATAAACTCTGGAAATTACATCGATAAAGTCTGCGTCATCAGCAAAGACAGAGGAAGAACCAAACAGACCGTATCCAGAGACAGCATTGAAAAGTGTCCTCTAGATTGGGAAAATCAAGAACTCTCCAATCAGCCCATTCAAGAGTCTGAACCAATACGGGAACTAAGTCCATATCCAGAACCAAAGAAGAAAGTAATCCCTACTATCTTAGGAGAATTTCCAGAAGATTGGCCTCAACAAGTTGGAGCCATCATAGTGCCAATTCTAAACTTTTACCAGCCCAAGGACATGGAACAAAGGAATCAGGAATAAATACCGTTGCTAGAGAATCTGAAGATGCTTCAATCGTACACCTGCTAGCCCTATAGCGAGGTTAAGGCAACGCAGAAGCTTACCTGAAACATCTGCACCAAGATCAACACTAGACACCTCACCTGAGACATTGACACCTGTAGTGCGGAAGTCAAAGAGATGCACACAAGCTCAACCCCCGTCTAGGTTTGGAGAGTGGGTATAGAACAAGGTAGAGCACACTGAGAAACCGTGTAAATAAGTAAACTGTACAATAGAGTGTAAATAGTAGTGTACAGAAGGGTGGAGGAACTGGGCTTAGCCCTAAGCACATTAAGTTAGGAACAGAAAGTGCCTGGGGTAGGGAGGGTACCAGGTCTCCTAAGCCGAGACACCCATAGGGACATGTGTTTGTTATTAAAAATGTGGACATTTAAAAAGGCTTTCCCCTTTTTGTACCTGGAGCATACAGAAATGGACTGACTGTAAGAGACTCTTAAACCTTTTCACTTTTGAACTTTTAAAATTTCAACGGACTACAGTTATTGGATTAATGTGGCCACAAACTCTTTAAAGCCTGCGGTGGATGGACTAGCACCGTATGGACCTACCTGCTTTTCTATTTTTCAATATTTTCAGTGTCTTTTTGTAAATATTTATATTTCAGACTTTGTAAATATGTTACCTGTTATATTGTTGAAAATTGTTATTTCTATTGTTCAGAAACAAAAAAAAAAAATACTCAGTCCAGGAGTACTGATATTACCTAGGGGTATGTGGCGCCCTGCTCAGCAGGTAAACACAGGCTTCTCTAATGCACAGCTGGATTTCCACACCAGGTATCTACTACATACAACACCTTCCACCTCGGCACAGTAGGGGGAGCCCAACTTCCTGCCCTTAGGCAAGATCCTCTATAAATACTGCTGCTGGGGGCGGAGTTAGTTACAGTGTGCAGTCTCTAGGAGAGCTGCGAAGACGTCCTGGTGGTCGGTGTTGCGATTAGGCCCGAACCATTGACCTGGAGTAGCCCTTCTATGTCCCGCAAGCCTGAGTGGGACTGAAGGCAAGGAGCTTAGGACAGAAAAGGAAGCGAGGAACTTGAGGAGTTCATCCCAGGAGAAACACCGGATATTGTGGGACTCTATAGGACCACAGAAAATTCCGTTACACCATGCAGTCTTCGGCTAGCCGGTATCCTCTGTGGGTCAATAGAGGGAATCAAACACAGCAGGGCAAAGCCGCAGTGTGCAGAGAAGGTAACCCGGAGACCGCACAGGAGGAGAGGAAGACACTACAGTCAGGAAGAGAGAGGAGGCAAGTCAGGCTGCAAGCAGCCTGTGCTTCAGATACTATTACAAAGCAGAGGACTCCTTATACCCACTTGTTGTGGGGACCCACTGTGCAACCTGTCCACCCGTCAGTGCCCTGGACCGTTTTACCTGCTTAACAACAGTAAAAGGTAAAAGAGACTTTCCTGCATGTGTGTATCCTTCTTCTCCACTCCCATTACCCCCCCATAGACTGCTCCAGTACTCCCTATACAATCCCAGCTCCACTCCAAGCTGTCCCTCCTCACTACGCTGCCCCGGAGGTCCAGTTTTACCTGCGGAGGACTACACCATCTCAGCCGCAATACCACCGACCTCTGGTGGACTGTGGCGGCGCTGGTGCTACTCACCAGAAACTGCAGGTGGCGTCACGACAACAAACTGTAAATAGTCCCTTGTATATAAAACCCCTTTTTCAAAAGATACACCAGGACACGGAGTCAGGCGCGGCCGCCATCCCCCGTGACAACCGGAGAGTTAACCCTTGCCGCCTGACACCTGAGTACCCAAAGCCTGGGCGCTACACAAGCCCGTGGAAGAGGAGTACCTCGAAACGGTCCGTTGCACCTTCAGCATGACCCCCCTCCCTGCACCATCTGTAATTTGATGCACAAATAAAAGCCGGAAAATTTGGATTCAATCCGTGTGCCGCTATTTTCTACAAACTACACAAGCACCCATGATTTGGGGATTCATGGGGGCACAAAGCCTAATTTTACAGTAAATTAACATTAACTATTAACTAATATAAATAAAGACACAATAGTCACAGAGTATTGTTGGCTAAATTTGTCTGAGGTAATTTATTAGGTAATTAAGAGTTACGAAAAATATATTAAATATCCATAAATACCATAAATAATGTATGTAATCAAAACTTCACCACAAAGAAAAAAATAAAACCATAACATTTGATCCGGTCAACCCAGAGGAGCTGGGTGACTTTCCCACTAATAAACACCTGAACATAAATATTAAAACAATATAGGCAATTGAATATAAAATATAGAAATCATCATTAAACCTGCAGACAAGGTGGTGCAATAGTCATGATGAACAAATCTGACTACCTGAAGGAAGCAGACAACTGACAGACACACTACTACAAGAAATTGGAGTCTGACCCCACACAGGACTATCACAAGGAATTAAACAGGCTGGTTTCTTGTCTACCGGACATTTCCTTGAGGGTGCATCCTCACGATCAGGAGACGCAGTGTTTTGGACGCAGCTTCTTTGCGCTGCGTCCAAAATGCTGCGTCGTACAGCACTAGCATAGTGGATGGGATTTCAAGAAATCCCATCCTCACTATGCGTAACCCGCCCACAGCGTCTTTGGAGCTGCAGTGCGGGTTGCCAGGTTTTCATGCTGCGGAATTGGAAGCGGCTCCCATCGGGTGACTGCAGGGAGAAGCAGCCCTGCACCCGCCGCACATGGTGAGTACAGGGAGGCTGCGGTCTCCCTGCGGCCACCCACAGCTTCCCTCAGGTTCAACATTCAGCTCCTCCGGACCGTATGCACTCACCCTAAGAGCTGAAGACCTAATACCAGAAAGTCCAAGAACAAGCACATTCTACATTCTTCCCAAAAATCACAAATCAGGAAATCCAGGAAGACCAATCATTTCATGTGTGGGTACCATCACCGAACAAATTTCGGGTGGGTAGAGGGTGTTCACAAAAGAGACACCCAGCTACATTCAGGAGTCAGGACACAACTGACTTATTGAATAAACTGTCAGCAATAGGTCCTCTACTAGAAGGAACCATCCTCGCCACCATGGATGTGGAATCTCTGTACAGCAACATCCCACACCAGGATGGATTAAATACCTGCAAAACCTTCCTGAAAAACACAGGGATTGATGCTAACTCTGTAGTGAAGTTTATAAAATGTATCATCACGCACAACTACTTTACTTTATCAACAACATATATTTACAGGAGACTGGCACAGCAATGGGAAGCAAAATGGCACCACAATATGTAAATCTTTTTTTTTTTTTTTTAACCAATAGATTTTTATTGAACATTTTCAATACATAAACATTACCCATCAGAAATACATACGGGGAAGGGAAGGAAAAGGGTAACCAATTAACCCAGGAGAGAGTGGGGAAAAGAAAATTGGCCATTTTGTTGATATGCCCAAAACTACTAGTAGTATTAAGCAGTATGGTAAATAGAAGAAATCCTGGGGTCCCACCACATTGTTATCTCAGACTTTCTGTGAAGGTCGTGAGCTAGAATTTCCTCATAACTGTAGTGTAAATTCAGTTGGTCTATCAATTCCCTAATATTTGGGACAAGAGAGGCCCTCCAATGCCTGGCAACACATTGTCAATATGCAAATCTTTTCATGGCCAAGCTTGAAGGTGACTTTTTATCCTCTGGCCTACTACCGTTATATCGATGACACTTTAATCATCTGGACAGTCTGAGAAACAGCTGAAGACATTCCATGAACACTTTAATCAGTTTCATCCCACATCAACTTAACACTCAACTACTCCTGCACTGCAATCAGCTTTCTGGACAACATCACTAAGCTACAGAACAATGAAATAGAGACATCCTTGTACCGGAAACCAATTGACTGTCCAGCATATCTCCGATGGGACAGTTTTCATCCAAAACACATAAAAAACTCTATTGTGTGAAGCCAGGCAGTTAGATACAATTGGATATGTTCCAACCCTACACATAGAGACAGTCACCTTGAGGACCTCAGAAAGACCTTTTTGAACCAGGGCTACCATCCAAGAGCAATCGAGACACAGATTACAAGAGCCACCAGAATATCAATGAATCATCTCCTACATTACAAAACTAGAGAAGAAAACAACAGAGTTCCTCTTGTAGTCACATACAATCCAAGTCTCAAGGTGCTAAGAGGAGCTGCACGGAAACTGCAACCGACAAAAAGATGCCCGACTAAAATCAATATTTCCAGATTCCCCACTCTTGTGTTTTAGACAACCTTCGAATCTAAAAAACTTCATTGTCAGAAGCGCCCTGTCCCCTCCAGCAGCAACAGGAACCTTTCCCTGCAACCAGAACAGGTGCAAAACGTGTCCATGTATAATAACAACGAACAAGATAAGGATTCCTGGGACAGATCAGGACTACAAGATCCCAGATAACTTCAGTTGCACCATAAGCAATGTGGAGTATTTAATTATATGTACCAAATGTCCAACACGTGGCATGTACATAGGGAAGACCGGGCAAAAATTCAGAAGAAGAATGAATTCTCATCGACCACTCAATAAAAGCGTATGGATGTACCTGTAGGAAAAAATTATTCCAGCCCTGACCACAACAATGAAACCGATATGGGACTGCTCATTTTAAAACAGACTCTTCAAATCACAGAGAGAGAGACGACTTTGGAAATACAAATTGCTAATGACCTTTGACACATTCAAAACAGGATTAAATGCCTCACATGTATTCATGCGTTTTTATATAAAATGAATGGGCATTTGGGGACATCACTGATTCATGCATTTTTATATCAATTGAAAGGACACTTGGGATATCACATCTCCAACAGACTCCATTTAGAGGACAATGAACTTTTGACACTTCTTACTGTATGTGAACTCTCTTGCTTCGATTTATGGCTTTCCACAACTCACAGAAATATTTTTAGGTCTCCACAGGCCACTACTCATAGAACAATAATACAATCTGTTCCTCTCATCTTAGAATTTTGACTTTACCTCCCAGCTCAGCTCTCCTCCTACTATATAGTAAATATACAACCCACACTAGGGAGAGTCCTGCAGAGTACTCTGCAGGACTCTCCCTAGTGTGGGTTGTATATTTACTATATAGTCAACTTCTGTTCCCCACTGGATGGGTAAACTTGACAGGCACTGCATATATAGAATGAAATCAGATCTAACACCCACAAAGCTTTGTCCACTACCCCCTGTCCATGTAGAAGGGATACTACCAGCTGCATGGAAATTTTAATGTCACAACGCCACTTTAATACCTTGATTGTCTATGAAATAAACAAATAAATGAAATCTATGTATATCTTATGTATATGTTATGTGTTACGAAATGAATTATTAATATGTACAAACAATTTACTTAATAAATTCATGATTGAAAACATAATATATTTGACTGTGATATATATAGTATAAAAGAACCTGAAACCTCCCACTTTCTTTGTATGGTTAAAAGCATCTAACACTGTCTTTTTTCTTTTGCTTATGTATATATGTATGTGTCTTCAGAATTTGTGTCATTATTAGCCTGATGAAGGGGCCATAGTATCCCGAAAGCTTGCTATGTTTACCATCTTTTCAGTTAGCCATTAAAAGGTATCAACCACTGAGGACTCTCAGTTTCCAATATTTTTCTATCTACTGGCTCACACGGTACAAACATGGTTTACCTTATCAGAAACATATTGAAACTTTCAATATCCATAAATACCATAAATAATTTATTTCATCAAAACTTCACCTCAAAAAACAAATGAAACCCTAACATTTCATCCGATCCACCCAGAGTAGCTGGACAACTTTCCCAATGGGACAATCTCAAAGAGATGTGGCCCCCTCACTGGACTGCAGCCATCTCTCAACAATACTCTGTACACCCAAATTAAAATTGTGCAGTCCCACATCCATTCATTGTACCAGGTCCCCTATATAAACCAAGGGCAAACCCTTCAAAGTCTTGGTTTGTATATGAAAAACCATTTAACTATAACGTAAATTTCTCTATTTCTTTATTGATTCACTTCCTAATTTTTTCCATAAATGACAGCTCTTTTGACTTTTACATTAGGTGAGGAATTATCTTGGAGAATCAAACAGAGGATCCTGAAACTGACTCTGAAAGCCCGATAAATCATTTTTCATTTACCTGAGAAAATCCCAGGTCCTTGTCTTGGTGAAATCATTATGACAGCATGAATAATTATTAAGTTAGGATGAGTAAGCTTGGCTGACAGCTCACTTAACACATTATATAGATTAATCCATTTCAACCCTATGACACCATTCCAAAATACCTGAACCTCTCGATCCTTGAAAACCAAGATTTTCTGAATACACCATGTTCCAAACTATTATACAAATGTTCTTTTTCTCTGATTTCCCTAAATGGTCGGTGCAAATGACGATCAGTGTAATAAAAGTCATTACCCGTTAGAGTATACATCAAATTTTATTGAAGAAACCTCCCAATGATACCAGCATAATCTTCAAAATAAAAAAACTCTAAATGCACTGTTCCAAATTATTAGGCACATTAGAGTTTCTAAACATTTGATATGTTTGAAAGAACTGAAAATGCTCATTTGGTGATTTTGCAGCATTAGGAGGTCACATTCACTGAAATAAAAAGCTATTTAACTTCAAAACATTCTACCAGGCCAAGTTACATGTTAACATAGGAACCCTTATTTGATTTCACCTTCACAATTCTTGCATCCATTGAACTTGTGAGTTTCTACTTGTATTTCTTTGCATGATGTCAGAATAACCTCCCAGAGCTGCTGATTTGATGTGAACTGCCTCCCACGCTCATAGATCTTTTGCTTGATTATACTCCAAAGGTTCTCTTTAGGGTTGAGGTTAGGAGAAGATGGTCAACACACTATGAGTTTAGCCCACAGCAGCCAATGACACAGAGGTATTCTTTGCAGCATGAGATGGTGCATTGTCATGCATGAAGATGATTTTGCTCCTGAAGGCACGTTTTTGCTTTTTGTACCATGGAAGAAAGTTCTCAGTCAGAAACTCTAAATACTTTGCAGAGGTCATTTTCACACCTTCAGGAACCTTAAACGGGCCTACCAGATGTTTCCCAATGATTCCGGCCCAAAACATGAACCCTCCACCTCCTTGCTGATGTCGCAGCCTTGTTGGAACATGGTGGCCATCCACCAATCATCCACTACTCCATCCATCTGGACCATTCAGCGTTGCTCGGCACTCATCAGTAAACAAGACTGTTTGAAAATTAGTCTTCATGTACAGTATGTCTGGGCATACTGCTACCGTTTCTGCTTGTGAGCACTGTTTAGTATTGGCCGAATAGTAGGTTTATGTACCACAGCAAGCCTTTGAAGGATCCTACACCTTGAGGTTCGAGGGAACAACAGCTTCAAATATCTGTTTGCTGGTTTGTAAGGCCTTTTTAGGAGATGCTCTCTTAATCCGATGAACTTGCCTGGCAAAAACCTTCCTCATTCTGCCTTTATCTGCACGAACACATCTGTGCTCAGAATTTGCCACAAATCTCTTCACAGTATGATGATCATGCATAAGTTTTCGTGCAATATCTAATGTTTTCATCTCTTGTCCAAGGCATTGCACTATTTGTTGCTTTTCAGTAGCAGAGACATCCTATTTGGTTCCCATGTTACTTGAAAACTGTGGCCTGCTTAATATTGTGGAACACCCAGTTTTCCTTTTATTGGGCTCACCTGCCAAACTAATTATCACAGGTATCTGAGATTGATTTCAGTGATCCAAAGAACCCTGTGACATAAACCCATTATTGAGAAAAAAAAAACCTATGACACTTAAAACTATTTTGCATAATAATATGGAACATGGTGTAGACTCTCCTTGCATCTTTCCTTTGTGCCCAAAGGACGGAGGTGTGCCCCATAATCCAAGCTATCTTAAGGCCCAGAAAAAAAAAATATTAACAATTAAGCAACAAATTAGGTCTAACATACAATGTTATCCTGTCTGATGTCCATCTCCCCATCTTTTTAATTATTTCATCACGAATACCACTGTTAGTGGTTTCTCTGGTAGAGTTGATATGAAAAGGATAATAAAATATCTTCATATAACTCAAATTCAATTTAACCCCTTCACCCCCGGGCCTATTTTGACCCTAATGACCAGGCCATTTTTGTCAATTCTGACCAGTGTCCCTTTATGAGGTAATATCTCTGGAACACTTCAACGGATCCTAGCGATTCTGAGATTGTTTTTTTGTGACATATTGGGCTTCATGTTAGTATTAAATTTAGGTCGATGATTTTTGCGATTATTTGTGAAAAAATCAAAAATTTGGCAAAAACTTTGAAAATTTAGCAATTTTCAAATTATGAATTTTTATTCTGCTAAACCAGAGAGTTATGTGACACAAAATAGTTAATAAATAACATTTCCCTCATGTCTACTTTACATCAGCACAATTTTGTAAAAAAAAAATTTTTTGTTCGGACGTTATAAGGGTTTAAAGTTCATCAGGAATTTTCATTTTTCCAGCAAAATTTACAAAACCATTTTTTTTTTGTGACCACATCATATTTGAAGTCCCTTTGAGGGGTGTACATGACAGAAAAACCCAAAAGTGATACCATTCCAAAAACTGCACCCCTCAAGCTACTCAAAACTACATTCAAGAAGATTATTAACCCTTCAGGTGCTTCACGGGAACTAAAGCAAAGTGGAAGGAAAAAATGGTCATTTTAATTTTTCCAACAAAAATGTTCTTTTAGCCTCAATTCTTTCATTTTCACATGGGCAACAGGATAAAATGGATCCTAAAAATTGTTGGGCAATTTCTTCTGAGTACATCGATACCTCATATGTGGTCATAAACCACTGTTTGGGCGCACAGCAGGGCTCAAAAGGGAAGGAGCGCAATTTGACTTTTGGAGCTAATTTTCCATTCAAAAAGTCAAACAGCGCTCCTTCCCTCCTGAGCCCTGCTGTGTGCCCAAACAGTGGTTTATGACCACATATGAGGTATCGGTGTACTCAGAAGAAATTGCCCAACAATTTTTAGGATCCATTTTATCCTGTTGCCCATGTGAAAATGAAAAAATTTAGGCTAAAAGAAAATTTTTGTGGAAATAAAAAGTACTTTTTCATTTTTACAGATGAATTTGTGAAACACCTTAGGGTTCAAAATGCTCACCACCCATCTAGATATGTTCCCTGGGGGGTCTAGTTTCCAAAATGGGGTCACTTATGGGGGAGCTCCAATGTGTAGGCACACAGAGACTCTCCAAACGCGACATGGTGTCCGCTAACAATTTGAGCTGATTTTTCAGTCAAATTGTTAGCGGACACCATGTTGCATATGGAGAGCCCCTGTGTGCCTAAACATTAGAGCTCCCCCACAAGTGACCCCATTTTGGAAACTAGACCCCCCAGGAAACGTCTATAGATGGGTGGTGAGCATTTTGAACCCCGAGGTGCTTCACAAATTCATCCGTAAAAATGAAAAGTACTTTTTTTTTTGCATAAAAATTTTATTTTTTCAGTTTTACAGATTAATTTGTGAAGCACTGGGGCATTCAAAATGCTCACCGCCTATCTAGATAAGTTCCCTGGGGGGTCTAGTTTCCAAAATGGGGTCACTTGTGGGGGAGCTCCAATGTGTAGGCACACAAGGGCTCTCCAAACGCGACATGGTGTCCGCTAACAATTTGAGCTGATTTTTCACAAATTGATCCTTAAGAAGGAAAAAGTACTTTTTTTTTTCACACAAATTTTCTTTTTTCATTTTACGGATTAATTTGTGAAGCACCTGGGGGTTCAAAGTTCTCACTATGCATCTAGATATGTTCCTTGGGTGGTCTAGTTTCCAAAATGAGGTCACTTGTGGAGGAGCTCCAATGTTTAGGCACACAGGGGCTCTCCATACGCGACATGGTGTCCGCTAACTATTGGAATTGTTAGCGGACACCATGTCACGTATAGAGTGCCCATGTGTGCCTATACATTGGAGCTCCCCCACAAGTGACCCCATTTTGGAAACTAGACCCCCCCAGGGAATGCATTTAGATGCATAGTGAGCACTTTGAACCCCCAGGTGCTTCTCAAATTGATCCGTAGTAAGGAAAAAGTACTTCTTTTTCACACAAATTTTCTTTTTTCATCAATTTGTGAAGCACCTGGGGGTTCAAAGTGTTCACTATGCATCCAAATACAGCGAAGCCCATTTTTATTTTTTTTCTAGGACTAATTGTAGAAAAAAAATGGCGTGGGGCTCCACTATATTTTTAGTCCAGCCAGGTACAACTTGGCAGCTACGGACTGCCATCAACCCCCAGCTGCCTTGTTGTACCTGGCTGGCAACCAAAAATACAGCAAAGCCCTTTTTTTTCTTTTCTAAAACTAATTCTAGAAAAAAAAAATTACGTGGGGCTCCGCCATATTTTTGGTCAAGCCGGGTACAACTAGGCAGCTGGGGGCTGGAATCCGCAGTATGGAGAGGCCCAAGTGTTCTGGGCCTCCCATGCTGCGAATTGCAGCCCACAGCTGCTCCAGAAATTGGCGCATTCATTGAAGCGCCATTTTCTGGCGCTGTACCCAGACTCTTCCAGTTGCCCTGGTGCCGGTGGCAAACTGGGTAATAAAGGGGTTAATGCCAGCTTTTTATTGGCAGCTGGTTCTAAGCCCAAGATTCATAATATAGGGCCAATGTTAGACCCGCCATTAGGAATCTCTGGTAAATCGTCAGAAAATACACACATAGAAAAATCTTTTTATTTGAAAAAAAAAACACAAACAAAATTCGGACTCCATCTTTATTATAAAGATCCGACGTAGTCCATAATGAAGGTCCCACGATGCTCGATCGCCTCTGCTCAATCCAGAGACTGCAGCAAGGGATCAATTGTCCTCTTCCTACAGTCTCGGGGGTCAGAGTTATGGTGCACTGTATGACAATGATCTGTTATACAGTGCACCATGACTATGATCCCAGAGACTATAACAAGAGGACACTTGATCCATTGTTGTACCCATCCATCGACATATGCACCCATCATCCACGCACGCACACAACCACGCACGCACATCCACGCACGCACACATCCACGCACACATGCTGACATCCACACATGCACATCCACATCCACGCACGCACATCCACGCATGCCGACATCCACGCATGAACACATCCACGCACGCACACATCCACGCACGCATGCTGACATCCATGCACATCCACACACACATCCACGCACACATCCACGCACACATCAACGCACATCCACACACACATACACGTACGCACACATCCACGCACGCACATCCACACACGCACGCTGACATTCACGCACGCTGACAACTACGCACGCACACATCCACTCACGCATGCTGACATCCACGCACGCACATCCACATCCACACACATCCACGCACACATGCACGCACGCACATCCACATCCACGCACACATCCATGCACACATCCAAGTACGCACATCCACACACGCACACTGACATCCACGCACGCTGACATTCATGCACGCATATCCACGCACGCACATCCACACACACATCCACGCACACATCCACGCACGCACATCCACATCCACGCACACATCCACGCACACATCCACGCACGCACATCCACACACGCACACTGACAGCCACACACGCTGACATTCATGCACGCACATCCACGCACGCACGTCCACACACACATCCATGCACACATCCACGCACATCCACATCCACGCACACATCCATGCACACATCCACGAACACACACATCCACGCACGCACATCTATGCACGCACACTGACATCCATGCACGGTGACATTCATGCACACACACATCCACGCACGCTGACATTCATGCACGCACACATCATCGCATGCAAGCTGACATCCACACACGCATATCCACGCACGCACATCCATACACACATCCACGCACGCACACATCCACGCACGCACATCCAAGCACGTACATCCACGCATGCACACATCCATCCATTCACCCATCCATCCATCCACCCATCCATCTATTCATTCATTCATTTATTCATTAATACTTACTCACCGACGAGGAGGAGGAGCCCTGAGAAGAGGAGGGGCCACACCGGAGACTGCAGAGGAAGCCGACAATGCGGGCGGGTGCACTGACGCGTGCAGCCCGCCGGATAGGTGAGCGGGGCTGGGGGGGTACGAGCAGGGGGGAGGGGGCCTGTGCAGCGGGGAGGGGGCCCGAGCAGAGGGGAGGTGGCCCTGCAGCTTGACTGGCGGGCGCATGAGCCCACCGGCAGGGTGGATGGCGGGGACTGGCATGGGGGGTGCAGGCCGGACACAGGGGGGGCTGGACACAGGGGAGGCTGGACACAGGGGGGCAGGACAGGACACAGGGGGGCTGGACGGAGCGGGTACAGCATTAGATAATGGCCGGCGGGTGCCGTGCAGCCCGCCGGCAGATAAATATGATCCAGGGGGTCGCATGGGAGAGAAAGGGGGGTCGTATGTGTCCTGGAGCGGGAGGGGGCCGAGTAGGGGGAGGGCACCCGCCGATAGGCCCCTCCAGATCTGATTGGAGAGCTCCAATCAGATCTGGAGGGGTAAATCTGTCTGATTCGCTCCGATCGGCAGTTTCAGTTTTACACTGCCTATCGGAGGGGTCCTGGGCAGGGGGGGTGTCAGGAAGGGGAAGTAGAGGTCCCTGACTAGCTGCAGCTTTGGTGTTTTTTTTTATAAAATAATCACCGGAGCTGCACCAGCCTAAACACGCCAGGACATTGTACAACTTCCTGTGTCTGGAATGGGCCGAAACACAGGACATTGTACAACGTCCTATGTCGGGAAGGGGTTAAACAAAAAATTTGATTTGCACAGCACTGAATTGGTATATAGTTGTCAGAGTACCATCCTCATGGTGAAAAAAGGACCCAGACTAGTAGGACGCAATGTTAACCAATCATAAGCATTTCTTACTGGACAAACGAAGGAACCATCAATACTACTTAAAATGACAGTGGAACTCTTTCCTAATTGATCCGTTTTTGATTACTTCACACAAATAACTAACCTAGATCTATAAAAACAAACATCAGCCAAATCCAAAACTGAATATTGAGATTTACTATATGAAACCAACTCCCCAATCCTCAAAGCTGCAAAAAATGTAACAGTAAAAGCCGGTGTAAACAAACTAGTTTCAAATGATTTAAAAAGAACCTGTCACCCCCCTTCTGGTGCTTTCCAAACTAAAAAGCACCACTGAATGCAGCATGTATTCTGTATTTAGGCAAGGTTTATCCCATGTCTGTACGCCTCCTGTACCCCGAAAAAAACTGTTTGGAAAATTTACAGTTAAGAGGTCTGAGTGGCTTATCTGAGTTTGCAGACCTGGACGCTCACATGGTCCTCTCTTCGCCTCCAGCCCTGTGTTCTGCCTCCTCTTCTGTGTGTGGCCTCCTCCTCTTCTGTATGTGGCCTCCTCCTCTTCTGTGTGTGGCCTCCTCTTCGACGCCTGTGAATCAGCCTACCGTGTTTTTTTCGTGGCGGCAACTGCCGCAAGTGCCGAAACCGCAACCATGTCACACTTACCGCACCTGCATGACATTGCATGGGGCTTGCCGCAGGTGAACCGCAAGTGTGAGGGTTAGGCGGCAGATGCGGTAAATCCGCCGCATCTGCCGCGATCAGCGTAAAATGCTGATGTGAAAGGGACCTTAGTTATCTTACATGAGCTTGTTAAGAAGTCAAGCCTTTTGTAGAAATATAATGACTCCTTATAAAACCCGACCACTAGGGATAATTTTTAATGCACAATTCGACATCCCTAAAAAGACTGAAAATCCTTCAATTTGGCACACTGAAGGAAGGAAGAAAAGGCTTCGAAATAATATCAAGATAAAGAAAAACCCATCGGGAGACACTTATCAAAAACATGAAAACCATCAAAGAAAAGACCTAGGGAATTAACACCAGAAGGGTTAACTGGTAACAGACGAAAGGCAGACTTTGCAAGCAAAGCTCCTTGTCCTGCAAAGAGCAAAAAATTAATTGCAGAGTCAAACGATGCATAATGCACTGATTACAAGCTAGTAACCACTTGGTCATTAAGTGATGACCCAAGTAGGTACGATAAATGGTGGAAAAAAGCTCAAAGGTTCTTTTTTAGGCACCGTGGCCAAAGGTGAGATCCTAAAATTGTTAAAAGGCAATTCATTAAAAGGACCATCATATCTACTAAGTTCAACTTCTTTTAAAAAAATTTCCCGAGCTAACTCTAGATACATTCAAGCAATGCAAAATTTTTACTTAGGAACAGAAAAACCAAGCAGGAAACTGCTTAAAACTAAATTTGGACATCTCCTTATCTGAGTACTGGTCTTGCCAACTGAGCATGTTGACAAGTTCATTGGAGTTGCTGCTTTTAAGAAATTAATCTTTTAGATTAATGTTTGACTGAGTGTTTGATTGTATTTCTTGAAACATCAGAAAAACAGATGAGTAGCAGTGGAGAATGAGCATTCATGCCTGAAACAGCAATTATTCAACCATTTACAGGCAAACGTATTGTTCGCAAAACAAACTCCTTTTACAGATTTTGGACAGCGGGTTGCTTTGGCATGAAATTCTGGGGTAATCAGGAGATTAAGCCCTAACCCCACATCCTTGCTGCCACATTTTAAAGAAGGATGGATGGCCAGCTTCTGATGGTATGATTCATCGTAAACCAACCAGGGCATTCCTTCAAAATTCCTATACCCCCTCTAGAATTGTATCCACGTGTTGAAACCAACCACTACACAATGAAGGGATTTTTCTCGAAGCACTGCTGGAGCCAATTGTTAAATAATTTGAAAACCCTCTTCTTCTCAGGATCATCTGACTTCTCATTCTTCCTGTCATGTTTATGCAGTTGATCTTGGTGTGGTATCAGGGAAAATAAATCCACAAAATTACCTGATCATATCTTCGCTTTTTGAAATGGAATCCCAGGGGGAAGTTTGCAGGCAATTGCTTCCTTAAAGGAGGAATCAGGTACCCCATATCTAACTGCTGGAGATCTATTAGCTGATTCAAAACTCCACTCCCTGGGGACCATCCCTTCAAGGCCTCTGCAATTGTTTTTCCACTTTGATTTTAATTATAGCTGGTCAAAAGCATTCATAACAACAGGCAAGGGGACATCATCTCACCAATGTCCTCTGCTTCTGAATGCCTCCTACAGCTGATGACATCTGAATCAAAGTGGATCCATGCCCTATGTGCTGCCGCTGCCTCAGAATTGCTCTTTTGCAGTGGCAGCAGTGCAGCACCCAGGCTCTGCCTGCCTCCATAAACCAAATCCCTTCTCAGAGCTCTGCTGACACAATTGCGCGCCAGTGAAAAAACTCACAGAAGATTTTGCAATGTCCAGACAGATCTTAGCATATTTTGGCTCTCACAGTAACACTCTTCTATCGTGGGAGCAAGATAGACTCCTTCAGTATATCCTACTCCTCTTAATTGGATCAGAAGAGGATATGCTTTGAGTGTCACAGATCTCTTTCTTGGATCTGTGATTTTCAGAGATATTGAATGGATCATGAAACTCTGAGTCTGTGTGACATCCAACAAAAACATCTGGCAAACACACGACAATATCACATGTAAGGAGAATGTGGCCAAGGATTTAACAATAACAGCTGTGTTAGTAGTCCATCTACACAAATATATCCATCAATGATTTACTGCTGACTCTCATCTGATAGTTTCCTTGTTAACTTCTACCTTATCAGACCTTCTGTAACATCTTCCAGCCGACTAGTTTTGTCACCGAGTCACCACAGTCTGAAATAACAGTCCAAATTATATTGTATAGATACCCATTTGCCACCTGAGTCAAATCCACATAAAAAAGTGATTCTCCTTCAATCAATTTTAAGCTCTACCTGTACAGATGATTTTGTAGTGGAATATTGCAGCAATTTATATGAGGAACAAGATAAGAGATACCTGAATCTCAAGTCACGTTACTTTATTATTTTACCTTGCAGAATGTGTAACAGAATGACGATCTAAGCATGTCAATTATTGCAGTGTTTTGCAGCACTTTCACTATACCAATGACCGGGAAATATGAGCATCAAAAACGCTGATAAATAAGGGAATTTTATACAGTGTTTTCCTGCTAACAATCAGGATTTGACAGCGAATTTGGGGAGGACGCTATGAGACACTTCCTCCTTTATCAAGTTCAATTACAATCTCTTCCCTTGTGTCATATGGTCCTGAAGCCTTTCACTCCTTACCCTGATCCCAATATCCCCCTCCTATTTGGGCTCACTCCTAGTGTATTTTAAAAAAACAAAAAAAAAAGTACTCACCTCTAAAACCTCTTCACCTGCAGCACTTCTTCTCTTTTGCCGGGTATTTTTCAAATGACACAGGTGTGAATACTGATGTCATCAAGATGCATAAGCCTGTGTCATCGAAAAGTACTGGGCAGGAAGCTAACGATAGATTCCTTTCTTTTCCTTGTCTAAACTATGTATCGGACTTGCGAGATCGCTCCTTGCACAGCATGCCACTTGTCATTAGGGTAAACCATCCAAGGGCCCTCGAGCTTTGAACTACAGGCCAAATTGCCCTCATTATTATTATACACTGATGACACGCAGATCTACCTCTCTGGAGCTGACATGACCTCCTTACTGACCAAAATCCCACAATGTCTGCCAACGATTTCATCATTCTATTCTGCTCGCTTTCTAAAACTGAACATGGACAATACAGAATTCATCATCTTTCCCCCATCTTACTCTACCCCTCCATCAGACCTATACATCAAAGTCAATGGCTGCTCACTTTCCCCAGTCCCGCTGTCACGCTGGGTGTAGCTGGATGACAACAGAAAAGGGGGGGAAGAAAGGAGTTCCTGATGCTCAGGGCAAAAAGGGGAGATGGTGACCCCTAGAACAACTAGCGCTGACACCTAACTCCCCTAACGTCCCTATAGAGTTTCCGCAACTGTCGCTGTCAGGATACCTATTCCCTGACTGTCCCTGGACTACCACTACACAGGGCTCTGAGCGGGTGAACACTAGTCAACCCGGCTAGCAACTGGAAAACACACAAGGGAAACATACAAAGTGGGGAAGAGATACACTTTGCTTTAGCATATCCAAGCAGCAAACCAGCAGGCTCAAGGAAACACTGCTTTGATCCAAGAATCAATCAGGAACACCTGAGGCTATCACCAGCAGTGCATCCTGGGAGTCAAGGGAAACATATAGGCAGCTCCAAGGTAAGGAATCAGATGGGTACTAGTGACCACCAGCTTTAACTAAAATGGAAATGCTTCTTAAAGTGACAGAGACAATTTTTCTTTAGGATGTGGACTGTTTGGCCAAACGCTGGGACCTTCTGCAAGTTACCTCTACAGTCTCATCCGTGCCTCCTGACACACCCGTGACACCCCATTCTCGGTGTCTCAGGGTAACCATCGACTCTGCCCTCTCTTTCAAGCCACAATCCAAGCCCTTGCCACCTCCTGCTGACTCCAACTCAAAAATATTTCCTTCATCCGTACATTCCTTGACCAAGAAACCGAAAAAACACTCGTTCATGCCCCAATCATCTCCCGCCTTGACTATTGCAACCTCTTACTCTCTGGCCTCCCCTCTAGCACTCTTGCACCACTCCAATCTATCCTAAACTCTGCTGCCAGCCTAATCCATCTGTATCCCTGTTATTCCCCAGCATCTCCTCTCTTCTGATCCCTTCACTGGCTTCCTATTGTCCAGAGGCTCCAGTTCAAAACCCTAACTATGACATACAAAGCCATCCACATCCTGTCTCCTCCACACATCTGTGACATGGTCTCCTGGTACTTACCTACACACAATTTCCAATCCTCTAAAGACCTCCTTCTCTACTCTCCTCTTATCTCTTCTTCCCACAACCGCATACAAGAGCGCTCATGTACTTCCCCCATACTCTGGAGCTCCCTGCCCCAACACATAAGACTCTCGTCCACAGTAAAAACCATCAAAAGGAACCTGAAGACACACCTCTTCCAACAAGCCTACAACCTACAGTGATCCTCAATCTACTGAACCACTGCACGACCAGCTCCACCCGCTCCTAATGTATCCTCACCCATCCCTTGTAGACTGTGAGCTGTTGTAGGCAGGGTCCTCTCTCCTTCTGTACTTGTGTGTGCCTTGTATTGCTCATGTATATTGTACTTGTGTATGTATGCCCCTTTTCACATGTAAAGCGCTATGGAATAAATGGCTCTATAATAATGAATAATAATAATTATTATTATTATTATTAACCGGCTAGTATGAGTCCCCTTCACCTCTGGGCCTTGGTGCAGCTGCACAGTCGTCAATGCCAGCATATCCAGTACTGCATCTGATGGCATATCAGATAGCAATCGGTGCAATGTTATACTATGGAGCATTGCTGACCAGCACTTTTTTTCTCATGCCCATTCAGCGTGAAAAAAAATTGCAGTATGCATTGACTGGCAGTGAATACTGGACGGCATGAACTAATTCAAGTCTATCCACCTTCTCCATCTTCTCTGCACATGTGCTCCGATTCTCACTTCCAAAGGAATCAGACCGCAGTAAACTGACACTCGGCTCACACTCTGATGAGAGTTTGAGCCATGTGTTATTTGTATAATCAGCCCAAATCTCTTGCGTGAGAGAATTATCACTCGTGTTAGCAAACCCGAGCTGTCAGAGAAAAACCTCAAATGAACTGAGGTAGAACAAAGGTGACTGTAATGTTTTCATGTTTGTGGTTTATTACATCAATTATACTCATAACTGCTGCAATTGACATTAATCTACACATAAATATTTACTACACATTATAACACTTGTTTATGTACTGTCACTGCAAAATTGCTATTCTGCCAACATTATATTGTCACACATAGCTTTCACAGTTGGATGTTAATACATGAGCAAACTGAATATAAGCATAGTTGTTTACTTATCTATTCTAATTCATTAGCTTTTATGTCTTTCTATTTTGGTACTAATATGGACTAATTGAGGTTTAGCAAGGTGTAGCTGACTTGTTTTAATTGTTGTGCAATGTAATAATGTTGTGTATGTCGTGCTGTGCATCTTGTCAAAAAGTGTTTTCTATACCCTAATGTTACAAGCAAGCGTGCTAAAGAAATAATTATTAATGTTTCAATCTGTTTCCATAGCGTGTTATGTACTGAACAGAACATCCTACATAGCCATCATTCCCTAGAAATAGTGTAGCATGAAATGCAATAGTCTTCTTAGAAATCCATAACAAACTTATGACACTCAACATGTCCTTACAACCATGAACTTTTGGGGCATAATGGAAATTGTAGTTTTGAGAGGTTGAGAGAAGATGGGATGAACAATTCAACTCATGCAGCCCTGGTCCAACATCCCACCTGTTGGCTGCTGCTCATTGTTATTGATAAGTTTCCAGTATTATTATTAATATTTATTATTATAGTGCCATTTATTCCATGGAACTTTACAGGTGAAATGGGGGAAAATATAGACAAGTATAGTAAACATGAGTAATACAAGGCACACACAAGTACAGAAGGAGAGGGGACATTGCCCACGAGGGCTTACAATTTACAGGGGATGGGTGAGGATACACTAGGAAAGAGGACCCTGCCTGCGAGGGCTCACAGTCTACAAGGAATGGCTGAGGATACACTAGGAGAGGGTAGAGCTGGTCGTGTGGCAGTTCAGTAGACTGAAGAACACTACAGGTTGTAGACTTGTCGGAAGAGGTTTGCATGTAGGTAAGTACTGGAAGACCATGTCACAGATGTATGGAGGAGACAGGATGTGGATTGCTTTGTATGCCATAGTTAGGGTTTTTTGAATATGCAAATAGAGTCTGTGGAGCCTCGTTTAGGAGTCTCAACACAGGACTAGCCAGATCTTCCTCTAGTGAAGGACCTAGCCATGATAACCACCATATTAAGTGGCCCTTTGAGTCAATATCCAGCTCTTTACAAGCCTAAAGATATGACAAGGGAATACAAAGGCCAGGTATCCATCCACAGACAGCTGTTTCGGGTATTGCCCCTCATCAGTGTGGAGTAGGATTCTGGCTAGGTGGGAGTAATGCCTAGTAGACCAACAAAACAAAGTATTCACTGATCTCAGGGAGACCAGTTCAAGAAAACACTACGGGCAGCCGGCTAAAGCGCTCAACACAGCCAGAATCTACTCCACACTGATGAGGGGCAACACCCCGAAACAGCTGTCTGTGGATGGATACCTGGCCTTGGTATTCCTTGTCATATCTTTAGGCTTGTAAAGAGCTGGATATTGACTCAAAGGGCCACTTAATATGGTGGTTATCATGGCTAGGTCCTTCACTAGAGGAAGATCTGGCTAGTCTGTGTTGAGACTTCTAAACGAGGCTCCACAGACTCTATTTGCATATTCAAAATTCCCAGGGGGAAATGGGCCTAGGAATTCACTGTGTTGAGCGCTTTAGCCGCTGCCCGCAGTGTTTTCTTGAACTGGTCTCCCTGAGATCAGTGAATACTTTGTTATAGTTAGGGTTTTGAACTGGAGCCTCTGGACAAAAGGAAGCCAGTGAAGGGCTTGGCAGAAAGGAGAGGCTGGGAAATAATGGGGAGACAGGTGCATTAGTCAGGCAGCAGAGTTTAGGATAGATTGGAGTGGTGCAAGATAGCTAGAGTTCTGGCCAGAGAGCATGAGATTGCAATAGTCAAGGCGGGAGGTGATTAGGCCATGCACAAGTGTTTTTGCAGTTTCTTGGTCAAGGAATGTAGGGATCTGGGAAATATTTTTAAGTTGGAGTCTGCAGGAGGTGGCAAGGGCTTGGATATGTGGCTTGGAAAAGAAGGTAGAGTCGAGGATTACCCCAAAGCACTGAACATGTGGGACTGGGGAAAGTGAGGAGCCATTGAGTTTGATGGATAGGTCTGAGGGGTAGAGTGAGATGAGGAAAAGATAATGAATTCTGTTTTGTCCATGTTCAGTTTTAGAAAGCAAGCAGAAGAGAAAGATGAAAGAGCAGACAGACATTGTGGAATCTTGGTCAGTAAGGAGGTGATGTCAGGTCCAGAAAGGTAGTTCTGCATGTCATCAGTGTAGAGATGATACTGCAAACCGTGGGATTCTATGAGCTGTCCCAGTCCGAAGGTGTAGATGGAAAAGAGTAGGGGTCCTAGAACTGAACCTTGGGGTACACCGACAGACAGAGGTGAGATGAGGAGGGCGTGTGGGAGAGGGAGAGGCTAAATGTCCAGTCCGTTAGATATGATGAGATCCAGGAGAGGGCAAAGTCTGTGATGCCAAGAGATGAGAGAATCTGTAGCAAGAGGGAATTGTCTACATTGTCAAAGGAATAAGACAGGTCCAGGTGGAGGACCGAGTAGTATCACTGATGACTTTAGTTGGGGCAGTTTCAGTTAAGTGATGCAGTCGGAAGCCAGATTGTAACCAATCAAAGATGGAGCAGGAGGAGAGGTTAGAGGACAGTTCAAGATGGACATGCTGTTCCAGCAGTTTTGAGACATAAGGGACAAGTGATATCAGGCGATAGCTAGACACAAAGGATGGGTCGAGGGAGGGCTTTTTGAGGATGGGGGTGATTGAGGGATGTGTGAAGGATGAAGGGAAAGTACCTTTTGTAAGTGAAAGGTTGAAGAGATGTGTTACAGTTGGGATGAAAACTGTGAAAATATTAGGGATGAGGTGGAACGGGAGTGCGTCAAGTATGCAGGTGGTGAATTGTGATCTTGACATAAGAGAAGAGAGTTGATCTTCTGTCATGGTGGAGAAGCTGTCTTAAGAAAAACAGGGCTGAGCAATTATGAGGAGGGGCATTGGTGGCTGTGGGCCAAACTTTTATGATGTTATCAATCTTCTACTTAAAGAAAGAGGCAAAGTCTTCAGCAGAAATGTGAGGAGAGGGAGGAGGTGCTGGGGGACAGAGGAGAGAATTGAAATTGTTGAATAGCTGTTTAGGGTTGTGAGACTGGGAGGATATGAAAGATGAGAAGTAGGTTTGCTTTGCGGCAGTGAGCGTGGGCTTGACGTTGGCGAGGGACTGCTTGTATGCAACAAAGTACTCACCAGAATGGGATCTTTTCCATCTCTGCTCAGCTACCCTAGAAGCCTGTCTCAGTTCTTTGGTCAGGCTGGTTTTCCAAGGTTGCCTGTTGATTTTGGGAGTTTTGCTATGTATGATGAGGGCAGCTGAATCAAGTACTGCTGTTATTGTGTTGTTATATAAAGTGGCAGCAGTATCTGTGTCATGTAAGGAAACTATTTCTGTGAGAGGGAGAAGGGAGTCAGAGAATGAGTTTAAATTAAGATAGGATGAGTGAGTTTGTGGAGTGGGGGTTGCGCACTAGGAGAGAAGAGAGAAGTGGATGTCAGTAGGTTGTGGTCCGACAGTGGAAGGGGTGAGTTAGAGAGGTTAGTAAGAGAACAGAGGCAGGTGAAGATAAGGTCCAGCATGTGGCCATTCTTGTGAGTGGCTGAGGAGGACCATTGAATGAGGCCATAGGAGGTAGTCATGTTATGTATTGACTGCCTTGTAGTATGGAAGTGCTGCTGCTGCTGTGATTTAAATAAAGCCTTTTTTTCCCTGCTCAGTGTGAAGAGAGGAACCTAATTAGCGGAAGCTGAGAGTGCAGGTGTGTGTGATTAATATGACTCATGCTTAGGTGAGCTGAGGGGTGTATCTGGGCTGGCTACTCCCCACCCTCGGCCATATATGGGTCAGATCACATCCACCTGTTGTTGCTGATTCAGTTCACTTCTGGACAGTGGCCAGGTGTGAGCAGACGTTGATCTGATGCTGCTGTGTTTTTTCCCTTGGAAGCAGCGCTGATTGCCGTACCCACATTTACGGCAATCAGCGCTGCTTTATGACTAGACCGGCCGGTCTGCGCATGCGCGCACGTCGCATAGCGACGCTGCATACACAGTGAGCATGTACGGCTCCGATCATTACGGGCCGCGCTCCAGACATGCACAGCTGTGTATCCCCCCTTCCAGCACAGACAGGCGACTTCTGGGTTAACTCACCCGGAAGTCAATCTGCCGCTGTGCCCCGGAACATCAATGATGCAAGACACAGAGCCCCACACTCCTCCCTACAGGTCTCAACAAGAGCTAACGGCATTTATTTCCCTTACAGGTGCTGTGCATTATTGTGGATATTTAAGGTAATGAAACACACTCTCCAGTGGTGCTCTACCCTGAGGAAGCTGTCATTTAGGCAGCGACACGCGTAGGTCCAGAGCCACGCTCTCATGCCTCCCTGCCTGCAGGTGTATTATGACTGGTGACTAACTTATAATTTCATTTCCATTCACAGATATGCGGTGTTTCCATTGCAGTGTTTTTCTCTTGCATGGTCTATTCTGGTCCCACTTCAAATAGGGCATTATCAGAGGTTTCATTTGCCTTCAATTGCACTTTATTGTCTTGCACTACTTTGCATTGAGCCTCAGCTATAGTACTATCTGGTCTATCTTTTGCTCTAACAGCTAGGTGACCTTACTGCATATCTAGATTCCTTATCATGGGAATTTGTGTTATTATGTATCTATTCTTGTTTTTTGCCACCAGGTTAATCCTGCAGGTTCAGCATTATTGCTAGAAATCATAGGAGGCATGTTTTTGTGATATATCTCGTGCGGTGTTGCACATTTTTTAGATGGTTTTAATATTTTGTGCTTTTTTACCTTATTCACATGGATTTGTTATAATAAAAAATATTTTTTCACTCTAAAACGAGTGTTATATACTTTTCTTCCCCGATCCCGGTCATACACACACGTTTCTTTCCTCTCCCCTTATGCAGAAATGAGTGAGGGGAAGTGATGAGGAGGGCCAGGATTTGGGGATATGTCATCAGCAATGAGGAGCAGCAGACAGAGCATTAGAAGGTGGGAGCAGGATAGGGCATGATGTGGCTGTGTGTGTCTGGAGACAAAGGATTGTATGTGGAGTAGTGATGGGCGAATCCTAAATTACTCGGAATCGCTTGACTCTAGCGAGTCCGAGCCCGGGACTCGCTATTCGTTGCGAGTCTAGCGAGTCCAATGTTAATGAATGGGGAAGCGAGTAATAGCGAGTAGTGTGCGATTTACAAATCACAGATGTGTCTCGGAAGCTTCAGCCTGAAGCAATCCTAGTTTTGCCTTTGATTTGCATTGGACTCGTTTACTTTGCAAGTAATCGCTGGGAAACTCGCACAGATAAGAGTCCTGTCTGCTCTGTGTGCTGGCTGCCGCAGCTCCAGGGTCCTAGAGCCCGCCTGCTGCCTGATGTAGCAGTGCTGAGATTGTTCTCAGCCTGCTCATTCCCTGTGCATAGACATCTATATCTATGCACAGGGATGAGCAGAGAGGACATCGCGTTTTGGACTGCGTCGGACGGAAGAGGATTTTTTAAATTAAAGATGGAGTCCCTAATGGCTTTTTTTTTTATTTCTAATAAAAAAATTTCTCTGTGTTGTGTTTTTTTTAAAACAATTTAATAGAAATTCATGGCGGTCATGTCTAATATTGGCGTGACCGCCATAAATTTCGGGCTTAGGGCCAGCTGATAATACAAAGCTGGCCCTAACCTCTTTATTACCCAGCGTGCCACCGCCACCAGGGCCGCTGGAAGAGCGGGGTTCAGTGCCAGAGGATGGCGCCTCAATGAACGCGCCATCTTCTGGGGCGGCTGCGGGCTGCAATTTTGCATTCATGAAATAATTAAAAAAAAGGGCTCCCCTATATTCTTGTGTCCGGCCAGGTACAAATAGGCACCTGGGGGTTGGGGGCAGCCCGTCGCTGCCTGCTGGATCCGGCTGGTTCCAGAAATACGGCGAAGCCCACGTGAAATTTTTTTCTGACAAATCCATAAAACAATGTAAATAAAAGGGACTGCTTCTTTATTAACCCCTGGACCATGGGCGAGGGGTTAATAAAGATGCAGTCCCTTTTTTAGGATTGTTTTATTGATTTTTCAGAAAAAAAATTTCACGTGGGCTTCGCCGTATTTCTGGAACCAGCCGGATCCAGCAGGCAGCGACGGGCTGCCCCCAACCCCCAGGTGCCTATTTGTACCTGGCCAGACACAAGAATATAGGGGAGCCCTTTTTTTAAATTATTTAATGAATTTCATGAAATAATAAAAAAAAAATGCGTGGGGCTCCGCGCAATTTCTATGTCTAGCCAGGTACAGCTAAGCAGCTGGGGGCTGGAATCCGCAGCGCAGGGATGCCCAAGCTTTCTGGGCACCCCCGCTGCAAATTGCAGCCCGCAGCCGCCCCAGAAGATGGCGCGTTCATTGAAGCGCCATCCTCTGGCGCTGAACCCCGCTCTTCCAGCGGCCCTGGTGGCGGTGGCACGCTGGGTAATAAAGAGGTTAGGGCCAGCTTTGTATTATCAGCTGGCCCTAAGCCCGAAATTTATGGCGGTCACGCCAATATTAGACATGACCGCCATGAATTTCTATTAAATTGTTTTAAAAAAAACACAACACAGAGAAAATTTTTTATTAGAAATAAAAAAAAAAGCCATTAGGGACTCCATCTTTAATTAAAAAACAATCTCAGCACTGCTACATCATCTCTGTGAGCAGGCGGGCTCTAGGACCCTGGAGCTGCGGCAGCCAGCACACAGAGAAGACAGCTGGACTCGGCTCGGCTCGCAATGTAACAGCAGTTACTTTGCGAGTTTCCCTGCTATCACTGGCACAGTAGCCGAGTCTAATGCAAGACAATGGCAATCCTAGTTTTGTCAGCGTTTGCCATTGATTTGCATTGGACTCGTGCGAGTAAACGCAGGGAAACTCGCAGAGTACCGAGTCCTGCGAGTCCCTTACTACTCTCCGAGTAACGAGTCCTAGCGAGTAGATTCGCCCATCACTAATGTGGAGGAATAGTTCTGAGAAGGAGGTGAGATGGTTTGGGAGGATGGAGGGAGAAATGACTAATTACTAGGTGGAGCGATTAGAGGAGTTATTAATAAATGAAGTAGTGGCTTTCTATCCCATTACCTTACAGTCAATTTCCAGTCGAATTCTAGTCTAATTCAAAGTCTTGCACTTAGAAAGCTGCACTTTGAAAGATGCATTTAATAAGACGCATGGATCAGACTGAAGTCTGGATCAGACCCAAGGATCTGAATATATCTCCAACTAAAGGCAATCAGGTGTGATTGAGGGTGTGTGTATGGACAGACCAGATCAAAAGCTGAGAGTTAAACACAGGTCATAAAAGAGAGGGAGAGGGTGGAGGGACCAGTCAAAGAGAAGCCAGAATAAAATAAGCAAGGGAAACAGAACAGATTATGGAAGCGACGGGTAGGAAAATACTCATACCAATGGATCGGATTTTAAGAACGTTGATATCATCATGAGGTCCCATTTTTCCCTTAACATGCCAGAATCAATATCTGCTATATTTTACTGCAATGAAGCAAAACCTATAGCTCAGCTTCATTACAGATTGTTCGCTGTACAATAGACCATAATACTCCAGAAGTGCAGTGATTTATACTTGCAAATTAACTCAAAATTCCTCTAAAAATAAATTTATGGTCAAACTAGCATTTTGAAGTTTATTTCCTTTTAAATTGATGTGTAATGCAAATAGGTTGGTTTGTTCAATTTACCTCTATGGCCTACACATAATGTACCACACTAAAATTAATAAAATATATAGTTTTTTGTGTATTAATGATATTTTAAACATATTTCAACATGTTAAATACACAGCTCTGGCAAAAATTAACAGACCACTGCAAACTTTCAGTTTCTCTGATTTTTCTCTTTATAGGTATATTTTTGAGTAAAATGTACATTGTTCTTTTATTCTATAAACTACTGACACAATGTCTCAGAAATTCAAAGTTACAAATTTTGTATTTATTTGCAGCAAATGCAAATTCGTCAATATAATAGAAAAGAAACAGTGCTTTCAGACCTCAAATAATGCAAAGAAAACAAGTTCATATTTATTTAGAAACAACAATACTAATGTTTTAACTCAGGAGGAGCTCAGAAATCAATATTTGGTGGAATAACCATGATTTTTAATCACAGCTTACATGCGTCTTGGCATGCTTTCCACCAGTCTTTCACACTGCTCTTGGGTGACCTTATGCCACTCCTAGGACAAAAATGTAAAACGTTTTTCTTTGATGGCTTGTGACTATCATTCTTCCTCTTGATTACATTCCAGAGGTTTTCAATGGGGTTCAGGTCTCAAGATTGGGTTGGCTATGAGAGGGTCTTGCTGTGGTGCTCCTTCATCAACACATTGATTAACCTAGTTGTGTGACATGGGGCACTGTCCTACAGGAAAAAAACTGCCCTCAGAGTTGGGGAACATTACCTGAGCAGAGGGAAGCAAGTGTTTTTCAGGGATAACATTGTATGCTGCTTGATTCATACGTCCTTTGCAAGGATTAACCTGCCCAATTCAAGCCTTGCTGAAGAATCCCCAGATCATCACTGATCCTCCACCAAATTTCACAGTGGTTGCAAGACACTGTGGCTTGTACGTTTCTCCAGGTCTCCGTCTAACCATTTGATGACCAGGTGTTGGGCAAAGCTGAAAATTAGACTCATCAGAGAAGATTACCTTTCTCCAGTCCTCTATGGTCCAATCCTTATGGTCTTTGGCAAACTTCATCCTGGCTCTCCATTGCTTCTCATTTATTAAAGGCTTTTTTCTAGCATTACATGACTTGAGCCCTGCCTTTAGGAGCCTGTTACGAACTGTTCTTGCCATGTACTTCACCCCAGCTGCCATTTGCCATTCTTTTTGTAGGTCACTTAATGTCATCCTGCAGTTGCTCAGTGACATTCAAATAAGATGATGGCCAAACCTGGTCAGTAGAGAATTGCTTTCGCCCTCTGCCGGTCTGGAGCTCTGTTGTCCACAATGTCTGCTGCTTGACTGTGTTGTAATGGACTGCCGTCTTTGAAATTTTAAGAATGGAGGCAACATGAAACTCACTGTATCCCTCTGCTAGTAAAGCCAGAATTGAGTCCCTCTTTTCCTCACTCAGGACTTTTCTTTTCAATTCCTTTGGCATGATTAAAAGTAATTTTTTCATTTAAATTACTTTAGGGCTATTCCTAGCACTTGTTTTGACATCCAGCTTGTCCTATTGCAAGAGGATTGCGAAGACCACAGCAGTGTTTTTTTTATACTTTCCCTCATTAAATAAGATTAGGTTCAGGTGATCACCTAATCAGAAGCACATTAAGTAGAATGAGGTGGACTTTGATTGGAATTCAACTGAGGCTGGCTTCACATAGCTGGTTTAATCCGATCCGTGACTGTCTGTGTAAACCAGACAGCCCCGGACCGGATCAGCACACAGAACCAGAGGGCTAATATGCCCTCCAGTCCGGTGTGCTGCTGCAAGCAGCTGCAGCTGCTGCTGAACCAGGACCCTGCTCCTGAGCGAGCCGCGGTCCTGAAAGAACAGCGGCGTCCCAGCCGCAGGTGTCCGGTTCCCGGATCCTTCCGGACGGGGCAATCCAGCCCCATAGGCTCCCATGTTAGGGAGTGCCGCATTGCCCCGGATCCGGGACGATCCGGGCGAATCCGGGAGTAGGCAATTAGAGGAGATATTCTCCTCTCAGGACACAAAAATGTTGCAAGCAATGTTTTTGTGTCCGTGAGAGAATTCTGAATTCTCCCGGATTGTCCCGGACAGATAGAAACTGGATGGCAGAGAGCTGCCATCCGGCTTCTATCCGGCTGCATAGGATACTATGGGGTCAAAATCCGGTCCGGGGCTGTCCGGTTTACACAGACATCCACGGATCGGATCAAACCCGCTATGTGAAGCCAGCCTGAGATTGGAATGGAATGGCTTTCAGACATGTAGAGATGGTGATTTTTAGAAAACTGTGCAGTGGTCTCTTAATTTTTGCCAAGCTGTGTATACCAGGAAAATACTTAGCACATAGGTGGACATATTAGAGCAGAGGCGTGATGACAAAATATTTATCCATACTTTTAGAATGCAATTGCACTGCCTTATTGTATTCAAGTAATATTTCACCTTTTAAGTACAATACATTGCTAGAGCCATTTCTACATGCAATGCGTAAGAGTAGCAGACAAAAAGAAAGTATCTAAAACACAAGTAACATAATTACTCAGACCTCAACCTCACAATAGATGGCTACAACACTACGCGTTTCACACTCTGCTGTCTCAAGGGGATATCTCAGTGTGGTAATTGTTTGCCACCCTTATTCTGTTCAGGTAGAATGAGTTGTCAGACAGCTTAACTCTTTGTTACAGATGCATTGAGGTAGACACAGGGGTCCTTTACAAATTTTATTGATAGGATTAGTGTAAAACTGCAAGTAAAATAAACAGTACTCAGCACAAGGCATACAGAATATCTTAGGTACCTAACATTACGCATAGTACAGGAAACACAATGTAATTACATAACATGGCGAATGGTACAGATCACTATAAAGGCAGAAGAGACTGCTCAATAAGACATGATAACATAAAGAACAGAGCAGCTGCATCAAGCAATACAGTGAGTGCTAACAAGGGAAAAAAATAACTCACCAATAGAGATGGGTGAATCCGTCAATGTTCAGGTTCCGCGGATCTGACTGGACTTAACCAGAACTCGAGCCAAAACCCGAACCTGGACTTTAAAGTTATAAAATGGGGGCAGTAAGCAAAACATTGATTAAACATCAGGTCATACTTACCAGGACTGCACGATTCTACTTCTGGGCCACTCATTAACTTCCTGATTATTCATTGCACTGGCTCCAACAGCCAATCACAGATGCCCACTCTCTGTGACAGCAACTGTGATTGGCTGTTGCGCTCTTCACCTATTGTGTGCCTGTGATTGGTTGCCATTGGCAACAAACCTGCCGTCATAGGGTTGTAAAAATAAATAATTAAAAAAATGTATCTAGGGCTATGCGTATTTTTGATTTTAAGAACAGATAAAGCGGACAGCTACAGTTTCTCACCCTAGGCTGCCTGGCTTTACCTTGACTGGCAATCATAAATACAGGGAGCCCATTATTTGTTTTAATTATTTAAATAAATAATTTAAAGAAAAATGTTTTTGATATTTTTGATAGTCAGCCAAGGTAAAACCCAGGCTGCTGGGGGCTGGTATTCTGAGCCTCGTGAGGCCCATAGTAACTGGGCGCACCCAGGCAAAAGAATAGCAGCCTGCAGCCTCCCCCAGAAATTGTCACATTCATTAGAAGTGCCAATTTCAGGCACTTCACCTGGCTCTTCTCGATGTGCAGTAGAATTGGGGTGATAGAAGGGGTTAATGACAGCTGAGTATTAACAGCCTTCATTAAGTCTAGGTTTGATAATTTTCAAGTCTCTATAAGACCACCCATTATCAATCCTGTGAGTAAATAGTTAAAACACACACAAAGAGAAAAATCCTTTATTTGAAATAAAACAGAGACAACCCTCATTTTTCCATTTATTACCCTAAACATACCCTCGATAGTAATCCATAATGATGTCCCACGAAGCACATAATCCTTGCTCTGCTACTATCAGAGACTGATGGAACAAGCGTCCTCTCAATCAGTCTCTGTGAGCACACTGACTGCTGCAAGGTGACATCACTCACTGAGTCACAGAGGACTCCTCATAGCAGTGAACTCAGGTGACCCCACTAGCTGATTGCGGTACATGGCGGCACAGCGGTTGACGGCATGGGAGTTGAAGGCATGGGAAATAAGTTCATGCTGAGAATACCAGCCTCCAGCTGCCTGGTTTTAACTCGGTTGGCAATCATATGTTAATGCAGAATTGACTGAAAATTGAACAACTTTGGCAACTGTCTTCAGCAGATTAGTGGAATACAGGCTGTAGAAGCTGAGTGTGACCCCTTCAACCACTATAGTTTGTCCACTGCTCTAGGCTAAATCTTTTTTACCTCTTTCACTTCTATGTATAACATGTTGTACATACAGGAGTTGGACAAAATAATGGAAACACCTGGAAAAATCAACAAAAGTTAGTTTAATATGGTGTAGGTCCACCTTTTGCGGCGACTACAGCCTCAATTCTCAGAGGTATGGATTCATACAAGATGATATCATTGGCCTAGCGGATCTCCACGAAATAACACCCCAGATCATCACAGAGCCTCGCCATGTCTTACGGTTGGGAGAAGGCAGTCTGGATGGAATGCTTCTTTCGGCTGTCTTCAAACGTACACTCGGCCGTAGGTCGGAAAATGGGTTAAACGATGATTCATCTGAGAATATCACGTTTCCACTGCTCGAGGGACCAATTCTGGAGGTTTCTACACCACTCTAAATGCTTGGAAACATTTGTCATTGAGAGCAGTGTTTTTCTAATTGCAGCTCTTCCATGGAATCCAGATTTGTGCAGCTCCCGACAGTTTTCGTGAAAACTGGGTTCTGTAGGTGTTCATTGAGCTCAGCAGTGATTTTCGGAGCAATTGTCTTGCGATCCTCTCTCACAATTCGCTTTAGAATCCGACGGTCTCCCTCAGTGAACTTCGACTTTTGGCCGGACCTGTGCTTTGCTGCGGACGTTTTTCCTTTTCTTTCAAATGCAGTTATTACTTTGGAGACAGTACCTCTTGACACGTCAAGCATTTGAGCATTTTCTGTTACACTGGTCTGCCATTGGTATCAGGTTCTCATCAATGTTCTTACAATTCAGCAAAACAAACAGTTAATTTACATACACATATCACTTAAAGGGAACCAACCACCTCAGATGACGACTATAAGCTGTTAATACATGTCCCTGCACCCTACCTACACCATTCCACCTATGTTTTTCTTAAGAATATTGATAAATGTAAACCGAAATATACACTTTATAAAATTACATGCCTGTGTACTTCTGGGCGTCTCCTTCTGGGTCAGTTACTAGAGGGCTGTGTCTCCAGCAGCATGACTGGCTTCTCTAGCCCTCCCTCTTACTTTGCAGGAAGTCACATGAAGGGACGGGAGCTGCCTTGCGTGCCCGCCCACTGATAGATAACATCACGCCCTTCATGTGACGTCCTGCAAAGTAAGAGGGAGGGCTAGAGAAGCCAGTCATGCTGCTGGAGACACAGCCCTCTAGTAACTGACCCAGAAGGAGACGCCCAGAAGTACACAGGCATGTAATTTTATAAAGTGTATATTTCGGTTTACATTTATCAATATTCTTAAGAAAAACATAGGTGGAATGGTGTAGGTAGGATACAGGAACATGTATTAACAGCTTATAGTCGTCATCTGAGGTGGTTGGTTCCCTTTAACACAAATAATCAACTACAAAACATTAACATATGTCACTGTTTGCATGTTTATAATATGTTCGAAGATTATGATACCAAAACGATAGGTGTTTCCATTATTTTGTCCAACCCCTGTATATCTTTTTCTATGTATTTTATAAACCAATATGTGGTTTAAAAATATATATTTAAAAAAAAAACAGAGTCCTCGGTGGTTGATACTTATTAATGGCTAACTGACAAGATGGTAATTAATAGTTTTCAAAAAAACGTAGCCATTCAAAGGTGTCAACTACTGAGGACTCTCAGTTTTTTTGGAAAAAAAAAATTTCTATCCACTGACTAACACAGTACAAAGATATATTTTGATTTGCATCCATATGGTTAAACAAACGTAGCTAAACATATGAAAGGGGCATAGATTTCAAATGGTATTTTCCAGAAAATAAATAGAGAAACTATCTCCAGGTATGTAGTTTGTATCCCATATTATATTTTCCTCAAATTGCAGCGCTCGCTGATTCAAATAACCTCAGCTGGATTGTATGATTCACTTCATGCAGTGGGATAAAATCCTGTAGACTGATATCCTCCAGGATGCAAGTGATTGCAAATGGGTTCCTGCTGAGGAAGACGTTCAGCATGAATTGGCGGCTAATGACAGCCAAGGAGCGTGTGTATGTTATATGTGTTTTCAACCTGTGATATAAACAAAAGATATATCGGTACAAGTATAACGGAAGAAAGAAAATAAATATTACTATTAAAACATTTAACAAGTCTACTTTTTATGTTGTCACTAAATGTTTAAGGATTACCATTAATATAGAGTAGCCGGCGTTTTGATTTTAATAATTATAAAGTCATGAATCAATGGTATACTTAAAAATTAGAACCTTTGTAAAATATTTTAATAGGAAAATCTGTTTCTTTCTTCTATTGGTCTGACCAGTCATTTTCCAAATTCTCGATTCAGGAGTAAAATCTGTATTTAGTGAAGACTTTCCCATTCCTGAGATAGGAGATGGCAGTTGTTACTGATGAGATACTATGGAGGCAAGAGGAGGCGCTAGAGGGTGCAGGAGGAGCTAAAGGCAGAGGGAGGAGCTAGAGGAAGTGTTTCTACCTCCTCCTTTTGCCTTCCTTCTTATTTTATCAGTAGCAAATATCATCCCCTATGTCATTAATGGGAAAGTTTGCCTTCACTGAATACAGATTTTACTCCTGATTAAAGAATTTTGAGAGTGAAACATCATTCCAGGCAGAGAAAAAAGCAGATTATTTAAAAATTACTCTTAAATATCTTATCCATGCTTCTCCTGTTAAATAAGCATTAAATAGACCTACCAGCCTTTCCACTTGCAACCTTGATATGTTAAAGAGATCCGGTCACCTCCAAAACGCCTCCTAAGCTAGCAAAACATGTCCCTGCAGCATCCTATCACTAATCTCACACTCCTTTTGTCTCCTAAAAGCATCCTGTGAAAGTGCATAAAAATGTTTTAATACTTACTCATTAGTGATTATAATTAGCAGGGGCTATATTCTTTAGTCACCAGGGCGGGCTGTTTTGCACGCTCCAGGATCCACCCTCTCTCTGTCTGTATGCTCTGCTTGTGCAGGCTTTACCTTCCCCCTCTCTGTCACTCACAGAATGCAAATCATTAGTGCTGCCTTCAGCTGCACATCACAGCAGCACAGACAGAGAGAGGGTAGGTCATTCAGGCTGCAAAACAACATGCCCTGGTGACTAAAGAATATAGCCCCTGCTAATTATAATCCCTAATGAGTAAGAAAACGTTTTTATGCACTTTCACAGGATGCTTTTAGGAGACAAAAGAAGTGTGAGATTAGTGATAGGATGCTGCAGGGACATGTTTTGCTAGCTTAGGTGGCTTTTGGAGGTGACAGGGTCCCTTTAGTAGGTCATCTTTGAAATGTTAGAGTTACCTAGAAATATCTGCCTAGAAATTAAAGCAGGAAAATCATTTTCATTCTATTACCATATTCTTCAGATTATAAGACACACTACCACTCCCCCACCCCCAAATCTTGTGTTTTTATTTTATTTATTTATTTTCTTAAACTTACCTAGCAGAGGTTGTGGTGGTGGAGCATCCTGCATCCTGATATATATTTCCTCCATCCTGGTATATGGGCCCCATCCTGAAACCACCATGGCTTAGAGAGGAGAGGTTGCAGTTGTGGAACGGAGGTGTAGCAGGAAGGTTTGCAGGGTCCACGGAGGATGGAGGCAAAGCCACGGGCCTGGAGCTGTGAGGTTGTTGCAGCCGTGTCCAGGGGGGCCACCATTTTCCTTGTCACTGTAGACATTGACAAGATTCAACTCGGCCTCTACTGTCCAGGACTTCCAGAAAATGGCCGTGGATATCGATCTGTGCATGTGCCACCTTTGTGGCCATTTTCTGGAAGTCCTGTACACTGCACACTGCTGCAACACCCCTGAAGCTCCGAGCCCGCAGCCTTGCCCCCATCCTCTGTGGAGCCTGCAAACCTGCCTCCTGCACCTCCGATCGACAACTGCAACCCTCCTCATTAAGCCATTGTGAGTCCAGGATGAGGGATAAATATATATACCAGAATGGGGGCCATGTACAAGTATGAGGGACATATGTTACAGGATGGGGGGCCATGTTCCAGGATGGGGGACTTATATACCAGGATGGTGAACATATATGCCAGAATGGGAGGGGTCATGCACCAGGATAGGGGGACATATATAAAAGGATAAAGAGCATATATACCAGAATGGAAGACATAAGTACAAGGATGAGGTACATATATACTCATTGTAAGACAGACACTGGCATTACAAGATGGACCCCGTTTAAAATTAAAAATTATTTTTTTGCTCTTTTCCTTCACCAAATTTGGGGTGTGTTTTATAATCCAGTGCATCTTATAAAGCAAAAAATATGGTATTTCATCCTGAATTAATAGAAATGTGCTCTATTACCTTGCCACAGTGAGAAGCAGCTACGTCAGTCACTTCTTTCAAGGACTCAGCTTCTGCATGCATAACACATACAGCCCACCGGTTTCAATGTGCATTCTGAAAGGCAACTTTTGTGCAGAGGAGGCTGCCGCTGATTTCAATGGCAAGCATTAATACTGTGCTATAATTCTTTGAAATCTGCTTTTGGCTAGGGTCACACATGCCAATCCATTTGGCAGTGTTATTAAATACGGATGCGTCTTTTTTTGTGTTTTTTGGCCATTTTTGAGCATTGGTTGTGGCTAAAAAACAAATTCATTAACAGATGGTCCCTATATGTAGCATCGTTAACACATCCGTTAATGAAGAAGGCTAATTTTTAAGTGGTTTTGAATGTGGCCATAAATATTCATGAATTAGCCCCACCCCTCAGCCAATAAGAAGGCAGCTCATTTTAGGGTGTGACCACCTTCCTTTAGGTGAAATTATGTCTGTCATGACTGTGTGTGCATCATGGATGTGGACCTGAATTTGTTGTCCTGCAGCTGCGCTACGTGGCTGCACGGTGACACCAGTGGCGACAGGCCCAGCGTAGCGGGCTCTGGATCCATGAGGTGAACCTGCTGCACCCACAACATGGTGCACTTCATGTCCTGTATCCCTATTGCGGCTGTTCCCTCATAAGTTCCAGCGATACTGCGAATGACAGTGGCAGCGTTTTACGCCCTTCTGGACCTTGTGGCCAATGACATTTCTTGGCAGGACACACGGTAGCGGCCAGCCATTTCACCAGCTGAAAGAATGGTAATGACTGGTAAGATAAGTGTTGCCCTGCTGCCTGCTTGCTTGCACACACACAATACATGGGTTTACTCAATATCTGTTGATTTTAGTGAACCTGGTGTCTGTTTTTTGGCATGCTATCGGTCCGCAACATAATGTTGTTTTATCGACTCTTAGTACACCCTTGTGTAATGTACTGTACTGTGTGATGACCTTTTGAGGGTAATCATTAATTTTGTTTGTGCTAAATGTGTATTTGTGAATATGGCCCCCTACCCTATTTTTTTTTTCCTTAATGTTTTGGTTTGGTTGTGTCTCACTTAATTGATCTGCCAAGTTTGTGTCATGTTGCTAAATAATTTTTTCATCATCCGATGTTATGCATGTTGCATAGGAGGTTGTCCAAACCTCTTGTGTGCTTGTAATAAAATCATGTAATGTGTGTGTATCTTACTAATTTTTCAGTGTTTTCCATTTACAGGTATTTGGCCACAGGGAAGTCATATGCCTCCTTCACTACCAGCTTAGGATTGGCTGGTTGACCATCACCTACATCATACCCGAGACGTGTGATATGTTGTGGACCAAGCTGCAGCCTATGGTGATACCAGCACCCACCAGCCAAACATGGTGCCAAAATGCGGTAAAATTGCAACAGCATGCACAGTTCCCCAACTGCGTTGGCGCCCTGGATGGTGATCCCACCACCATGCCCTTTGCCTGGCACAAGTGCTCTAAGTGGACCTCATATCTTGGTGGCTGATGAGGCCTTTCAGCATCATGTAAATCTGCTGAAGCCATATGCCATATCCTTGGTATGGCCAGATCTTTTCAAATTTTGTTGATACACCAATATTAGGGTGTTTGAGTATACGGTAAAGTCTGGACTCATATAAGGGTCTTTGTGGGTGGATCCCAGGTTATGCCTGTAGGTATAGGGTTATAGTCATTGAATAAAGTGATGGGCTATCAAATAATATGATAAGGTTTACAGTAGGTGGATTATTACCTTCTATATAGATGTTCAGTGTCCCCAGTGTATCCCTTTAGTGTTTTGTAAAAGATCCTCTTAGTATAGGGTAAGATAGTGTCACTATGGTGGATAAGTAAGCACAGAAAAATAGTAAGTAATTGTAAGAAGTACTTATCTTGGATGTGATCATTGGTGGTGCAGGGGGCGCCACTCACAATAGAGGTCCATGGGAGCCAGCACCTTCAGTGCCTTGACTGTGAATGATAGTGTGTATCGGCCGCCACCGGGTTTTATCGGCACGCTCGGTCACATGACCGGAAGTGACGTTCGGCTGGGTGCGCATGCGCGGTACTGCTAGCATTGCGACCGGAAGCAACATTGCGCTGTGTTGTTTTGATGGGTGTCATTGATGCCACTTGTATATCACTTGTAACAGCTTTTATGGGGATGTGATGTGGCGGGGAAGCCCTGTTATGTAATCTAGAATGATGACTTCTGACAATTGAATGTTATGGCATATAAAACTCTGAGTGTTCATATGTGGATATAATTATGTGGCTATGAACGTCAAGGTAATTAGAGGAAGGTATCAGAAAGGACTGTATAGCCAGAGTAAAGGGACAAAAAACAATGTGTTGTTCTTGTTGATACAATATGACAAAGACAGGATAAATGAACAACAATAGGTAGTAAATCACATGCATAAGAATGGTTAAACAAATCCTATCTAAAAGGCGTAAAATGACCTAGGTCACAGGTTATAATGCTGAAGGAGTCCAAACCAACACAATTATTATGTTATTAGAGTTTTAGGGGTAAAAGAAAATAAATTGAAAGGAAATTGAAAAAAGGGGATAAGGAGGTTGGCTTACTATAGTATCTTACCAAACTGAATGGTGAAGAAGGACGCAAAGTGCGACTACGTTGGGATCTAGAGGAAAAAAACAGGTTTAGGTTAGCCATTCGATTTCTCTGTTCAAGCCTCTCGGCGCTAGGGTATCCAGAGTGTATATCCAGTAAGTTTCACGTTTCTTAAGTAATTTAATATGGTTACCTCCCCTGCGTGGTCTCAGTACTTGTTCTATAACTTGGAATCCACATTATGATTAGCTTCCTTAAAGTGGTGAGGAAGTGGTAGCCATGTTTTGCCGTAGAGTATGGTAGATTTATGGTTTGCAATCCTGTCGCTTATGGCTTGTGTGGTCTCCCTTACATATAATAATCCGTAGGGGCACTTGACGCTATAGATTACATACTTAGATCCACAGTTATAGAAGCCCCAGACCGGTAAGATTTGCCAGTGCGCGGGTAGACTACTTCCGTGCCCTTGATCACATTTGAGCAACACATACAGTTAAGACAGGAAAAGTACCCATCCTGTTTTCTCCCATCAGAGTCCTTGTCAGTGTTTGTTAGTTTGAACCTACGTCGGCCCTGATTAGTTGGTCTCTGATGTTAAGAGGTCTCTTAGTACATATAAGTGGTGGGTTCTGAAAGGCTGTTATCTTGGGATGCGCTTTGGCTAATATTGGCCAGTTTTTTTTGACTAGGTTATATACTGTAGGCATGATCGGGTGAAATGTGTGAACAAATGGTATTCTGTCTAGGATTTTTGGGCGTTCGACCCTGCTGTCAATGTTCATTATTGCACTGTTGAATTCTTTTTTGAGTGGTTCAGGGGGATAATTTTTAGTGTGAATTTGTTTGACAACTCAGTAAGTCTGGTAACTCTGGTTGATGGATTGGAAACAATTCTGGTTAGCCTCTTAAATTGTGAACGCGGGAGGCTGTTTTTGGTCGGTTTAGGATGACAACTGTTATAGAGGAGGAGACCATTTTTATCGGTTGGCTAAGTGTAAAGGTCAGTGGTTAGAACACCATGTGAGTCTTTCAGCACTTTAGTGTCAAGAAATGAGATCTCACTGACATGCGAGTTCAAAGTGAACTTCAGCTCCGGTCTGATGGAATTTATGAAGTCTAGGAATGTGTGTAGGCTCTCCACGGAGCCCCTCCAGATACAAAATACATCATCAATGTATCGATTCCATGTGGTTGCATGGGTAACAAATAGGTCATTGGGGTAGATGTATGACTCCTCAAATCGATTAATATACAGGTTGGCATATGCCGGGGCTACATGCGAACCCATAGCTGTATCACATGACTGTATGAAGAATTGGTCTTCAAAGAGAAAGTAGTTTTCTCTGAGGACCAAATCCAATAGATCTAGGCAAAGGTCACTTGTGTTGACATCAACCTTTGCTTGTGAAAGGGTATGTTCGACAGCTTCAATCCCTTTGTCGTGTGCAATAGATGTGTATAAGCTATTGACATCTAGGGTTCAGAGAAGGCTATCTGGGGGAACTGAATTGATGTTTTTTAGTTTATTTAGAAAGTCCCCTGTATCCAGAATAAATGATTTAGTCAATTTGTATATGGTGTCAGTATTCTCTCTAAGAAGGTTGAGAGGGGACTCAGTATGGAATCTGTGCCAGCAACTATGGGGCATCCTGGCGGATTCTGCAAGTTCTTATGATTATTGGGTGAAATGTACAATACAGGTGTTACAGGGTTTTCATTAATTAGGAAAGTTTTAGTTTGGAGTCTATGGTGTTGTTCTGATAGTATTTGTTGACTACCCTTTGTACTGTATATTGGTTTGTATGTTAAAGATAGGATCATTCCCAACTTTCTTGCAGGTTGTTTTGTCAGCTAATTGTCTGTAGATCAGCAACATATTGGCTCTTGTTCATAACAATGATCACACCGCCCTTATCCGCAGGTTTTATGGTGATGATTTTATTGTCTTTTAATGAAGCTATAGCTTGTCTCTCAAAGGCTGTCAGATTAGTGCGGATGGGCAGGAGACCGATCTGTTGTTCACGAACAATACCCTCTATATCTTTCTTAAGTATGTTGATGTAGGTCTCTACAGCATGGTCGGTTTTAGGTGGGTTGAAATTGCTTTGGTTCCTCAAGCCAAGCGATTCGATGGTCACCTTAGTTGGCGTGGTATGGTTTGAGACCATGCCTAAAGTGTTGGTCTGTGTTGGTATCTGTTGCCCAAAGTGTGTCTTTAATCTACCGTATATACTCGTGTATAAGCCGACTTTTTCAGCCCAAAAATTGGGCTGAAAAGTCCCCCTTCGGCTTATACACGAGTCATATACTGTGTGGTGTGGTGGGGGCAGTGTCCGGGCACAGGAGGAGGTGGGGGGAGGCTGCAGAATGAGCGGCACGTCACGTGGTGCCGCTCATTAATTATGCATGGGGAGCAGCGCATAGTACATTGCTGCTCCCCTGCACAATATAGCCTCCCCCGCTGCCTCCCCGCCCCATGTATACAGAGGCCCCCCCAGCAGGGGTAATCTCACCCCCTCGGTCTGCAGGCACCCGGGTCCCTCCAGCTGCTCCGTCTGCGTGCGCGGCTTCTAATACCGGCGTCTTTCCCGCACTTCCTGTTTAATGCGATCATGTGACCGCGGTCACATGATCGCATTAAACAGGAAGTGCGGGAAAGACGCCGGTATTAGAAGCCGTGCACGCAGACGGAGCAGCTGGAGGGACCCGGGTGCCTGCAGACCGAGGGGGTGAGATTACCCCTGCTGGGGCTGTATTAACCCTGTGGGGGGCCTGAATTACCCCTGCTGGGGCTGTATTACCCCTGTGGGGGGGCCTGAATTACCCCTGTGGGGGGCCTGAATTACCCCTGCTGGGGCTGTATTACCCCTGTGGGGGGGCCTGAATTACCCCTGTGGGGGGCCTGAATTACCCCTGCTGGGGCTGTATTACCCCTGTGGGGGGCCTGAATTACCCCTGCTGGGGCTGTATTACCCCTGTGGGGGGCCTGAATTACCCCTGCTGGGGCTGTATTACCCCTGTGGGGGGCCTGAATTACCCCTGCTGGGGCTGTATTAACCCTGTGGTGGGGCCTGAATTACCCCTGCTGGGGCTGTATTAACCCTGTGGGGGAGCCTGAATTACCCCTGCTGGGGCTGTATTACCCCTGTGGGGGGCCTGAATTACCCCTGTGGGGGGCCTGAATTACCCCTGCTGGGGCTGTATTACCCCTGTGGGGGGCCTGAATTACCCCTGCTGGGGCTGTATTAACCCTGTGGGGGGCCTGAATTACCCCTGCTGGGGCTGTATTAACCCTGTGGGGGGCCTGAATTACCCCTGCTGGGACTGTATTAACCCTGTGGGGGAGCCTGAATTACCCCTGCTGGGGCTGTATTAACCCTGTGGGGGAGCCTGAATTACCCCTGCTGGGGCTGTATTAACCCTGTGGGGGGGCCTGTATTACCCCTGCTTGGGGGCCTGTATTACCCCTGCTGGGGCTGTATTAACCCTGTGGGGGGGCCTGCATTACCCCTGCGGGGGGGCCTGCATTACCCCTACGGGGGGGCCTGCATTACCCCTACGGGTGGGCCTGTATTACCCCTGCGGGTGGGCCTGTATTACCCCTGCAGGTGGGCCTGTATTACCCCTGCGGGGGGGCCTGTATTACCCCTGCTTGGGGGCCTGTATTACCCCTGCTTGGGGGCCTGTATTACCCCTGCTTGGGGGCCTGTATTACCCCTGCTGGCGGCAACTGTATACTAGTTATGGCTGCTATATACAGGGATGGTGGGCTACATACCAGTGATAGGGGGCTTTATAACAGCTGCATTGGTAGTTTACTGTTTCTATTTAAAATAAAAGTTCAACATTTTATTCGTATCTATTTTCATTTTTAAAATTTTTCAGTACCGGTAGCTGCTGCATTGTCCACCCTAGGCTTATACGCGAGTCAATAGGTTTTCCCTGTTTTTGGGGGCAAAAGTAGGGGGGTCGGCTTATACACGGGTCGGCTTATACACGAGTATATACGGTAATTGAATGATAAAGTGTTGAAGGTCAGACTCGAGTTGAAAAGAGTCCCATCTAGGAGTGGGGCAGAAAAACAATCTCTTATTCAAGACAGACAGATCAACAGGAGACAGAGAGTAATCAGAAATATTCATAACTAGGTTTGGACCCCTACCTGTGACCTGAGTATCATCTGCCGTTCTGGATCGCGTCCACCTGGACATCCTTGTGACCTTCCGTTTTGGCCTAAAAAAAGAGGGGGTAGAGGTAGGGATGAGCAAATGCCTTAATATTCGTGCTTGCAACGAGTAGGTAGCGGTACTCACTACTCATTACGAGTATAGCGAGCACAAATACTTTCACAGTGTATCTATAGATACACTGTGAAAGTAGCCTAAAAGTGAGTACACCTAGGACCTTGCAAATTGGCCAATCAGGTGGCCGCTAGCGATCACGTGGTTGTGACGTGGCGCAATCTGATTGGCCAGATCGCTACCGGCCATCTGATTGGCTGGTAGTGACAGGTCCTTTTCCAGCAATTGGATGGCTTCTCTGCCACTCCCGATGCAGGCGTCGGAAGGTGAGTATGCAAGTTTATTATTTTTGAACAACTTTTACTAACTTTTAGACTACTTTCGTAGTGTATCTATAGATACACTGAGAAAGTATTAGGACTACTCGCTACTCCCGAGTGCTCATAAGTACTCGGATAGTAGCGAGTAGCCCGAATACCGCTACTATTCGGCGAATACCGAATAGTAGCGAGTATACTTGCTCATCCTTAGGTAGAGGACGTGGGCACGGGGAACCTCCAGTATCGCTGTCAGATCCTGCTGAGGAACCTCCTGCTGGTGTAGATCCACAGGATGTCAGTTGTCCTGCTGGTCGTCTGGGTTTGAGCCAAGGTCGTCTCGGTATTGGTTTGTCCCATCTGTATACTTTGTTATTGAGATAATCCTCTGTGTCTCTTTGGAACTTGGTTCTTTTCTTTTCTTCCAAAGTCTTTCTGTGGGTTGCAAGTGTTGATTCTACCTTGCTATTTAAGTTTAAAAATTCTGTATTGCTAAGGGTTGATGTTATTGCTAAGGGTTGATTGTGGCAATCTTTTCCTCCGATTCTTTGATTGTGTCTTGTAAATGTTTAATAGGTAAAAGTATCAAGTGCAGTGAGCACTTGTTCAATATTTTTTGGAAAGTAGCACAGTATTTTTCGTTATCAGCGAATAACGTGGGCCTTAAATTGCTCCTTAATCCCCTAGGGATTTTGCTCTGGTGGTAATATTCTCCCTGAGTTGCACAATGTAAGTCAAATGAGATCAATTTTTTTCTCTCTTATTCCCAGTCCTTAGTCGTTATGTCCCAATTTGGTACTCTGAGAAAATCCATACCAGTCCTAATGCAGGCTTGTATCGATGGACCAGCTGGTTCAGGGCAGGACACATTATCACACTAATCCATAGTTGCTAAATACTACACATGTCCAAGGCATGACACAATGTCTGAGGCAAATATGTTTTGTGGACAATAACCATGTTCCAAAATTGCAGGTTAAAAGGGGCATATGAAATCCACCACATGCCAGATCACACGGGGCATCAAATCACATTAACACCAGTACAGGACAAAAAACGATTGTAGGATGCTGGTGTGTGTTTTGAGGGTGGCACACATCATGTTAAACGTGTGGAAACATTTCTGGGATACATATTTGACGATTACATGTATGAGCATATAGTAACCCCGGCAAATTGGCACATAACACTACATGTCCACACTTTCAAGAGGCCACTAATGTCAACCCACCCCAGTATTTAAGGGGTACTCACAGACGACTGAGATGAGGAGGTGTCAGAAGGGCTGTCATGGTCACTGACTCTAAGTCAGACATCTGTGGAGCATACAGAATAATAAGGACACATTACATGTCTGTAGCATGTGTTTTCATAACATACATGATCAGCACATGTAACACACATGTGTACATACCTTGCTGTTGGACCGGCCAGGACACAAGCTGAATCTCCAGTGGGCAGTCCAGACTTCCTCTGTTACACCCCCACCTTGGTATGACTTGCAGAGGTCACATGACCTTTGCCAATTTAAATGTTTGAGCTTCTGAACACTAAGTATGAAAATTGATCTGTTAACTCATGGCTCTATTATGCCATTGCGTTAACGGATCCGTTTCCCATAAGGCCCCATGTTGAAAAAACGCTATGCGTTTTTTCTGCAACCAAAAACGCTGCTTACAGCATTTTTAGCGGCCATTAGAAAAACGCATAGCTTTTTTTAGTGCACTTTTGAAATTGCGTTTTTAACATTGGAGCCTATGGATCTGTTAACGGATCCGTTTTCTTTCCATTTTGATAAAGGACTACCATAGAGTCTGATTGGCTGAACAAGTATAAAGGGAAGGAATGGTTGACAAAGCCAGGAAAAGGAGCATGTGAGCCTCCATTACAGACTTCAGAGAGTCATACATTGGACAGCACAGAAAAAATACACAAAGAAAGAGTTCTTAGGCTCCAGTAATGGATGCAGTATTGGACTATGCCTTCATACTTCTTAAAATGTATCAAAATGCAATCCTCATTCCGGATCTGGATGCATTAATGCATCTGGTTTTGGAATGAGGATTTCTGCAATTTTCAAAACCGGAACCCGTATGCACCCATGTCAAAAAAACAGATCCGGTTTTGCAACCGCACCCAAAAATGCAGCCTGCATGATTTTTACCGCAGTCTGCAAAACCGGATCCATTTTTTCAAAATGGCAATCCGGTTTTTGTATTGCAGCCTATGGGATGCGGATCCGGATCCGGTTTTGAGCATTTTTTAATGTTCGAAACTGGATCAGGATGGAAAAAAAAAAACGCAAATGTGACCCTAGCCTTACTGGCTCCTTCCAGCTCACTGTGAGAGAATAGAGCATTCCAGTGCAGCATCACCTTTAGGCTGTAAACACACTGTCGAGCGACATGTGAGTTACTCGCACGAGTCTCGGATCATTCACACAGCATGACCCCTGCCTCTTTGGACAGAATACAGTCTGTAACTTTTCTATGTAACTCCACTGCTCCCGTACAGAGAGGGAGACTATCCTGGGTGAAGGATCCGAGACTTGTGTGAGTAACTCTCATGTCACTCGACAGTGTGTTTCCAGCCTTAAAGCTAAACCAGTTTCTCCAATGACCAAAGTGTCCTGGTCTCCTCAGCAGAGAAAAAGGTTACTTCGGCACAATAGTTACTCCAAGAAAAATTGCTGCATTCAATGATTTTTTAAGAGCAATAAAACATCATTGAATGTAACAATTTTTCTTGGAATAACTATTGTGCCGAAGATAAACTTTCTTCTTTTTGAACTAGGCTGTTTCTTCTGAGCACAGCACATATGGCAGATATAACACACCTTTTCTATTGTTCATCCAGTCTCTCACTGCATTGGTAGACAACATAACAAGGCACTCCCAGGTTTCTTTATAATGTGAATTTTCTTTATACCTGCATGGTGGATGGACGTTTTGGTCACAGATTCGACCTTCCTCAGTAAGGCTACATTCACACACAGCGTTTTTGATGCATTTTTTGAGAACATGTTTTTGCAGTCAAATGGATTAATTTTTGAGCTTCCAAGCAAAGTCAATAAGTTTTCAAGATTTTTCATTGCAGTGATGCACTTTTTGGATCAAAAACGGATCCTCACAAAGAATGAGCATGTCAATATGGCCATGTTCACACATACAAATCCTTTTTTTAAGCTCTTAGAAAAACTGATCCGTTTTTCTAAGGGTGCCAATAGTGTCCTCTGAGGTCCTGGATGTTTTTGTAAAATTTTGGGACTTAGTCATTTTTCATTAAAAACGCATATGCGTTAACGCATGAGTTAACGCAGATGCCTATATGTGCCATGTGTTAACGCATGCCTTTCCCATAGGGCCCCATGTTAAAAAAATGCATGCATTTTTTGAAAGCACCCCAAAAACGCAGCTAGCAGCATTTTTGGGCTGCTGCCTAAAAACGCACACACAAGCGTTAACGCATATGCATTTTTGGACTTTGAAAAAAAAACATCCAAAATGTTCCTAAAAACGGATTTAAGGCAAAAACGGATGGTGTGTGTGAACCTGGCCTTTGTGTGGCATTTTTCTGATCTGCTTTTTCCATTGAAACCACTGTCAATGAGCTTAAAAAAGCAACAGTCTAAAACACATCAAATACGGATCACCTTTTTTCATACATTGTTTTGAAAAGCTGATCTATTTTGCAGCTAAAAAATGGATACTCAAAAAAATGCATCAAAAACTCTGTGTGTGAATGTAGCTTAACACGTGCTGGAGTGGAAATACTGTTAAAGGGATCCTGTCACCTCCAAAACACCTTCTAAGCAAGCAAAACATGTCCCTGCAGCATATTATCACTATTCTCACACTCCGTTTGTCTCCAAAAAGCATCCTGTGAAAGTGCATAAAAAACGTTTTAATACTTACTCATCAGGAATTATAAGTAGCAGGGGCTATATTCTTTAATCCTTAGGGCGTGTTGTTTTGCAGCCTGAATGATCCAGCCCTCTCTGTGCAGCTTCTGCTGTGATGTGGAGGTGAAGGCTGGACTAATGATTTGCATTCTGTTAATGACAGAGAGCGGGAGGGCAATGCCTGTACAAGCAAAGCAAACAGACAGAGAGAGGGTGGATCCTGGAGCCTGCAAAACAACACGCCCTAAGGGTTAAAGAATATAGCCCCTGCTAATTATAATCCCTAATGAGTAAGTATTAAAACGTTTTTTTCCACTTTCACAGGATGCTTTTAGGAGACAAAAAGAGTGTGAGATTAGTGATAACATGCTGCAGGGACATGTTTTGGTAGTTTAGGAGGTGTTTTGGAGGTGACAGGTTCCCTTTAAAAAAAGACTGAGTGTTTAAGCAACAGCAGGGTCCATCTCTATGGAGGTCTCACTACATTTGTAGCTGCGCACCTTGACAAAGTGTTTCTGTATCAGGTCCCTGTGTAATGCTTGTGTAATATTGCTGGGACTTGTTGTACTTCTTTTTAGGAGTTAATAAAAGAATTGTTGCATAAGTGATTTTGCTATGTTTGTAATACCAGAGTCATGGGCGCCAGCATTTACAGCAAGGAGGCTACAATATTGGACTGAAATTTTTCATTGTTACAATCAATTTATGTTGCGTATTCTTTGATGTTAGTTATGGGTTGTGTGCTAGGTGTTTTTTGCAAAGAAGGAGTGTAGACCACAATTACATTTGTGTCACTAAAGAAAAAGAACTTTCACAAAACTTTTGATAAATCCTACTTATTTTTTATATGATGACTATTTTATTTTGTCACCCCAGCCAGGCCAAGCATATAGTGTGGTGCCCCACTGGTCAGTGCGCCACAGTAGGGGTACTGCACCCATAACTGAGTGTGCAGTATTCCTGTCATTGAGGAGTGTAAAGTCAACCTGAGGCTCTTATGCCAGCATCCCCACACCTAACATAGGGGACCAATTGGCCACCCGTTACCAGGGTAATCGGTCCTGGTGGGAGGAGCGTTAGGGTAGAAGGAGCGGGAAAAACACATAGACAGATCTAGTCTAGTCTGACGGATGAAGCAAAGAACAAGTCCTAGAGGGACACCACAGGGAGGCCACCTGAAAGGAGCGGCGACCCAAACGGAAGGAGGAGTCCCAGTGACGGATCTAACCACGGTCTGGGGGAATCGTGGTCCACAACAGGGTACCAGCTCTGAGTCATGGTGCAGGTGAGTCTAACCCTGAGCCATCAATACTGGTGGGTTGCAGGTATGTCCAGTAGCCCCGACCTCGTCCAGAAAGTGCAGCCCCAATAGGAGCACTAAACCGGGTTGAACCCCTTAGAGAAGAAGGGTAATCTCATAGCACCCAACAGGCCTGGTAGACAAGTGAGTTGTGCAGGACAGCACAAGGATAGTGAGGAGGCGCAAGGAAGACAGCAAAGGACAGTGAAAGTAACTGAAGGAACACTCTGGGAGCCTCAAAGAGACTTTATCCTTCCCAGTGACTACCCGGCCAGCTACCCACTAAGGACTGTGTAACTGTTACCTGAGTACCATCTTCACCAGTGACAAGTAAACACCCATGCAGAGCAAGTACAACTCGAGTATCTCATCTTCCACTAGGCTACAGAGCAGCTACACTGACCATATCCAGCACTGCGACAACAAGTGCTACCTGATCCTGCCCCGGAGACCCTGCTCCACCTGTAGGGAGCATTAACAACTGGCTGCAATACCATCATCCCCAGCGGTCTGACAGTGGTGCTGGTGAACTCACCAGAACCTGCATGTGGTGTCACGAGACTTTTATTATTTTAACCATTATTCAGCTGACCCCCAGGGCTACGGGCCCGGGCATCAGCCACAGAGACAGCACCCCCCACCCGTATCAACGCCCGGGTGCCGAGTTCCCACAGACCCCTGGGTGGGTCAATAGCTCATTCCTTACCACTAGTAGTGTAGCATATACGAGTTGTACTTGTATTGTACCACTGTATGTGATATGTTGTCTTTTCTTCAACCTGTGCCTTTTTTTGTATTTACTGTTGAAACTCTTTAAAATAAAAATTGCCAGTTTTTTTCTAATGTCTTGTACTAAGATTGGGCAGCGGTTTCCCAAGTTAATTCCTGGCAGAAGAAAAAGAGCTTCATGCATGCTTACAGAACTCCCAACAAGACTCAGGAGAAAGCATCATGCCATAGTCATCGCAACCTCAATCACAAAAAGTTTGGACACCATGTAAAATGTAATATAGTCTTAAACCTAGCTGCAAAATTTTATCATCACTCCCTTCCATTATGATTATCCTTTCCTGGATTCACTCAATACCAGTTATAAATAGGGATGTGCAAACATCTCTTATTTCCCCATGTTCGGGATCGGGGCCGTCCTGTTGCAACAATGAAAGAGTTCTAAAGCCACCTGATTATACGTACTGGGTCTGCGGTATACGGTGCAGCTGTGCGGTGGCGCAGTGTTACTTATGGGTTGCTGGGGGATGAGTCATGTGACCGGCTCCAACAGCCAATCACATTCGGGCAAAAGATAAGGGGCGGCCTGGAAGTGACGCAGAGCGCGTCACACCAAGGAGCCTGAAAGTGGACCTGGTAAGTATAACAGCGAGATTAACACTTTCATTGCTTTAACAGGCCGGCCACACTCCCGAACATGGGGAAAGAAGAAATGTTTGGCCATCCCTAGTTATAAATGCTTTATACTGACAGCATTGAAGGAGCTTGAAAACATTTGGCGCAGATCCAAAACTGCCAGGACTGTTCAACCATGAGAACCCTAAATGAGACAACAATGGGACAACATTCCTCTTGCATAACTCCAGCAATCGATCTTACTTTACAGATGTTTACAGATTGTTGTAAAAAGAAGAGGGAATTCTGCACAATTTTAGAAATGGCCCTCACCCAACTTTTTGAGATGTACTCTTGCCATCCATTTTTAACTGAGTTAATTTTTTTATAATGAAATTGGGAAATCTCCAATATTCACCTTATGATCTGCATTCTATGTTCTGTTGTAAGTAAACATGGCTATGAGAGATTTCCGAATCCTTGCATTCATTGCATATTTTTTTTTATTACATGTTACGCAGAGTATCAACTATTTTGGAATTGAGGTTGTAAAAACTGTCCTAATTATGTAGACTGTCTCAAAGGGGTGGTAAACCTGTAATGCTTCATATATTCTGGGTGCGTATTGAGAGGAATTGAACATGTTCTGTAGATTACAACTGATTAATCAGGATATCTGCATTAGCAATCAAAATTATTCAATATGTCTTTTGTAGTCGTTTGAGGTGTTTTGACCACCTGACACTCAGGAATCTGGTGGCAGCTGATGAGATAGTAGTTTCCTCTATGTGCCATCGTAAGGCCCCTATCACATTTGCGTTTCTGTCCGTATCTGGCAGTTCCGGACAGAAAACCGCATCTGCCACAATTGCTGCCTGATGGCTGCACGTGCGGTGCACTTGGTCAAGCCCCATGCATTCTCTATGGGGCTTGCAGCAAGTACGGCAAGTGCAGTATTGATGCATCCGTCAGAACCGCACTTGCTGCACCGGACCGCAAGCCCCATAGAGAAGTAAGTGCAAGTGCTGCCGTTAGGTGGCCAATCCGGCAGATCAAAAATGCTGATTGAAAGGTCTTTAACATAGTATATTATGTGTTTCTTTAATACTGAATTTTCTTCCAATGGAATCTATAAGAACATGCAATGCCTTTGGGCATTATGGGCTTATGGGCAAGCACGGTGGCTCAAGTGGTTAGCACTGTAGCCTTTGCAGCACTGGGGTCTTGAAGTCCTGGGTTCAATTCTCACCAAGAACACTAAGGACAACATCTGCAAGGAGTTTGTATGTTCTCCCTGTGTTTACGTGGTTTCCTCCAGGCACTCCAGTTTCCTCCCACATTGTAAAGACATACTGATAGGATGTTTACATTGTGAGCTCCAAGAGAGACAGCATTACTCATGTATGTAAAGTGTTATGGAATTAATAGCGCTATATAAATGAATAAATTATTTTTATTATTATTATTATATGCCTTTGCCATTGGTATCTTTTCTTGTTTATGCAGAGCAAAGATTTTTTTACTTTTTGGACAACTGTCTTGAAAACCTAAAAACATTAGTAACAATGTATTAAGACATTTAAATATTTTTTTGTTTCTTTGGTTTATTAAAAAAGCAGAAAGTTTGCAAATATTCATAATAAAATTAATTAGCAATTTTTTTTAGTTTTGACATCTCTTTAGCTAATTTCATAAAGAGGTGTTCCCAAAGTAGAAATAGCAATTCATTTTTGACCAAGATAGTTAGATCTTTGTGTGTTTTTTACCATTTTCTATTACCGTATTTATTTTTTAAACCCATATTATGATATTAAGTTATATTAAAATAGAACTTTCACTATATTTTTTTATCAGCTGATAAAAATCTTTTGTGATTTATGTTGCGTTTAACTTTTTGAGCTCAGTTGCATTTACACATATCACTAGCAATACTTCCTTAAAATCCAACTTTAAAGATAAATATCAAATAAATGCTACCATGCTCGAATGGATTTATTCATGCTGTTAGATAAATTAATATTGTGCTGTCAAATCCCCCATACAATTATTTATTTTATTTCTTTTCCTCAGTATGAATATGATAGAAGATTTTATATTTTTACGGAAAAAAATCTTGTTGTAATTTAAAAAGAGCATCTTCTGCTTAATGTTTAATCAAAGATATTCTGAGTGATATAAGATAGCATTTCTAAAATCAAAAACAGTGGTCCATGTTGGAGAAATGTTGTGCTTTATGCTCTGTTCACATTTTGTTTTATCTTACAAAAGAAAGACACATTGTTGGTATACCTCCGATAGATGATTACAACATATGGCATAGTATAGGATATAGTAAGAACCTGTCCCTTCTGTACATCTGTGACATGGTCTTCTGGTACTTACCTACTCACACCCTGCGATCCTCTCAAGATCCTTTCTACTCCCCTCTGATCTCTTCTCACAATCGCATACTTCCCCCATACTCTGGACCTCTCTGCTCAAAACACATCAGCCTCACCTACCATGGAAACCTTCAAAAAGAACCTGAAGACTCACCTCTTCTGACAAGCCTACAACCTGCAGTTATCGTCAATCCACCAAAACTGCCGCACAACCAACCCTACCCTCTCCAAGTGTATCCTCATCCATCCCTTGTATACTGTGAGCCCTCGTGAGCAGGATACTCTCTTCTCTCCTAGTGTATTCTCACCCATCCCCTATAGACCATGAGCCCTTGTGGGCAGGGTCCTCTCCTTGTGTATCCTCACCCATCCCTTGTAGACAGTGAGCCCTCATGGGCGTGATCCTCTCTCCTCTCCTAGTGTATCCTCACCTATCTCTTGTAGACTGTGAGCCCTCGTGAGCAGGATACTCTCTTCTCTCCTAGTGTATTCTCACCCATCCCCTATAGACCGTGAGCCCTTGTGGGCAGGGTCCTCTCCTAGTGTATCCTCATCCATCCCTTGTAGACTGTGAGCCCTCATGGGCATGGTCCTCTCTCCTCTCCTAGTGTATCCTCATCTATCTCTTGTAGACTGTGAGCCCTTGCAGGCAGGGTCCTCTCCCCTCTCCTTCTGTATCCTCACCCATCCCTTGTAGACAGTAAGCCCTTGCAGGCAGGGTCTTCTCTCATCTTCTATTGTATCCTCACCCATCCCTTGTAGACTGTGATCCCTCGCAGGCAGGGTCTTCTCTCATCTTCTAGTGTATCCCCGTCCATCCCCTGTAGACTGTGAGCCCTCATGGGCTGGGTCCTGTCTCCTCTCCTAGTATATTCTCACCCATCCCTTGTAGACTGTCAACCTTTATGGGCAGGGTCCTCTCTTTTCCTGTATCTGTTTGTGGCTTGTATTATTCATAATTATTGTACTTGTCTATGTATGCACATTTTTGACAAGTAAAGCGCCATGGAATAAATGGCGCTATAATAATAAATAATAATAATAGCTCATCAGCCATTGACTTACATTGTAAAAAAATGTATACCACACATATGCACAGTAGTGTTTTTAAAAAGTATTCATACACCATTGACTATTGTACATTTTTTTCACCTTACATCCACAAACGTAAATGTGTTTTATTGCCATTTTCTATTATATACCAACACTAAGTAGCAATTATTTTTAAAGTATAATGGAATAATGCAAAATATACATGGTTTTCGAAATATTTAAAAAAAGATATGCCTGAAAATTTTGATGTGCACTTGCAATAGGAGAACTGTTTGGGTTCATGACCAGGTTGCTCTGATAAAGCAAGTAAAGAGTCCTTATTAAACTTACCGGGTCTGCATTATTCGTTCCAGCTGTGCCACGGCACTGCGTCACTTCCCGAGAAAAGTCATGTGACTGGCTCCAACTGCCAATCACATACGCCCAGAAGATATGGTTGGCCTGGAAGTGAAGCAGCGCGCGTCACACCGAGAAGAGAGAACGCGGTCCCAGTAAGTTTTAACTCTTCGATTGATTTAACAGGGCATCTCCGAACACTAACCCGGGGAAAAACAAGCAGTTCGACAATCCCTAATGTGAATATGTATTCAGCCCCATGTAGTCTGATACCTCTAAATAAAAATCTGAATGATTAATTGCCTCATTAGTATATTGAGTCCACCTATATGTAATTTAATCTTAGTATAAGTACAGCTGTTCTGGGGCCTCAGAGGGTTATTTTAGAATAGTGGGAATCAAACAGCATCATAAAAACCAAGACACATATCAGACAGGTCAAGGATAAAGTTCTGGAGAAGAGGAAAGCAGGTTTAGGTTATAAAAAATAGCCCAAGCTCTGAACGTATAACGGAGCACTTTTCAATCCACTTGCTGCTTATTTTTCAGATAAGTTTCCTGTGAAGTTGCATTTTTTTAACATGTTCGTTTTTTACAACATTCTGCTTATCAGTTCTATCAGCGTTTTTACTGCATCCTCCCCATTAATCTCACTAAAAATGCCATACCCTAAAGGTGCGATTTTTCCAATGCCTGTTTCCCCTACCATGCTTTCTACTTACCGTAGTTTATATTGTTAGCTTGGGTTGAGAGACACCCTCAAAACAAGTTTTCAAGCTCTGTAATTGCTAGGATCTTTCTAAAACTTCGCAGAAATACTCTAAATATCACTATATGGTTTGGAATATAATATTACATTGATAATATTCCTTCAACTACAAGAAGCTTCATAAGCTGTAAGACACTATGACTAATACACTTTGCTGTCAAGTGTAATGTGTCTTCAAATGCTTCTTGTGATGTCAAACTGCGGAATCTGTCAGAACTCCGAGAAGGAGCTGAAGTAGAATCACTATTTCTTCACACAATTATATATAGAGTCAAACTGTCTGATTTCTGTTTCCTTTATGAGGTAATGTTCTCAGATGCCTTTGACCTTGTCTGGTAGACAACAGTCCTTAAATTAACATACAATCAGCACAACACGCTTTATTCACCATTTGCATGTCTGGGTTTTACATGGTTAAAGTGTGTCCATATTTAAGTTGTCTTTCTATTGTGTTCTACGTAATATTATGTATCATCATTTACCGATGCTGCTTCATCTGAATTCACTATTTAAAGAGAACTTGTTATCAGGATTATGCAATTTAAAGGAAAGTTGTCACATAAAAAAATATAATTCACCTGCAGATATGAAGTTGATCTCCGGGTTAATAGTATTTGTAACCTGCCTGGCACCGGCACTCCAAACTCTGCTGCTAGGGAAAAATTAACTTAAAGGGATCCTGTCACCTCCAAAACGCCTCCTAAACTACCAAAACATGTCCCTGCAGCAGCCTATCACTAATATCACACTCCTTTTGTCTCCTAAAAGCATCCTGTGAAAATGTATAAAAACATTTAATACTTACTCATTAGTTACTATAATTAACCCCTTAATGACATAGGACGTTGTGCAACGTCCTGTGTTTCTGCCCGTTCCCGACACAGGACGTTGCACAACGTCCTGGCAGATTGGAGCTGCTGCAGCTCCTGTGAGTGGGATCGCTCAGGTGTCACAGATGCTGCTGCTCTGTGACAACCTGCAGATGACCCCACAGGGGGTGGATTAACCCCCCCGTGCCCAGGACCCCTCCGATCGGCAGTTTAAAAGTGAAACTGCCGATCGGAGGGAATCATAGGGATTCACCCCTCCAGATCTGATTGAAGCTCTCCAATCAGATCTGGAGGGGCGGATCGGCAAGTGCCCAACCCTCCACAGCCCCCTCCAGCACCAGGACCTACAGGGGCCACCCCAGAACCGCCCGCCCCCCTCTATTGTTATGTATATGCCGGCGGGCTGCAGCCGCGGCTGCGCCCGCCGACCACAGTGCCTGGTCCCCTCCTACGGCCCCCCCCTAGGCAGCCCCCCCCCTAGGCAGCCCCCCTCCAGGCAGCCCCCACCCCTCACCTCCTGCGGCGGGCTGCACACATCGGTGCACCCGCCGCTGCGTCCGGCTGTGCAGCTCCTCGGCCGGCCGGTCGGTGGCCCCGCCTCCTCTCCCCGCCTCCTCTCCCGGCCTCCTCCTGCTGATCGGTCTATCGAGAGGGAGGTAAGTATGTATGTTTGTATGTATGTATGTATGTATCTATGTATGTATGTATGCATGTATGTATGCATGTATCTATGTATGTATGTATCTATGTATGTATGTATCTATGTATGTATGTATCTATGTATGTATGTATGCATGTATGTATGTATCTATGTATGTATGTATGTATGTATGTATGCATGTATCTATGTATGTATGAATGAATTGATGGATGGATGATGGATGGATGGGTGAATGGATAGATGGATGGGGGGTGCATGCGTGTGCGTGCGTGGACGTGAGCGTACATGAGCGTGCGTGGACGCGTGCGTGCGTGGACGTGTGCATAGATGGATGTGTGCGTGGATGTGCGTGCGTGGATGTCAGCATGCGTGCGTGGATGTCAGCATGCGTGAATGTCAGCATGCGTGCGTGGATGTGTGCTTGCGTGGGTGTGCGTGCGTGGATGTGTGTGTGGATGCGCGTAGATGTGGATGTGCGTGTGTGGATGTGCGTGCGTGGATGTGTGCGTGCATGGATGTGCGTGCGTGGATGTGTGTGTGGATGTGCGTGGATGTGCGTGCGTGCGTGGATGTCCGCGTGCATGCGTGGATGTGGATGTGCGTGGTTGTGTGCGTGCGTGGATGATGGGTGCATAGGTGGATGGATGGGTGCAACAAGGGATCAAGTGTCCTCTTGTTGTAGTCTCCGGGATCATAGTCATGGTGCACTGTATGACAGATCATTGTCATACAGTGCACCATAACTCTGACCCCAGAGGCTGTAGGAAGAGGACACTTGATCCCTTGCTGCAGTCTCTGGATTGAGCAGAGGCGATCGAGCGTCGTGGGACCTTCGTTGTGGACTACGTCGGAGGCGATCGAGCGTCGCGGGACCTTCGTTGTGGACTACGTCGGATCTTTATAATAAAGATGGAGTCCGAATTTTGTTTGTGTTTTTTTTTCAAATAAAAAGATTTTTCTCTGTGTGTATTTTCTGACTATTTACCAGAGATTCCTAATGGCGGGTCTAACATTGGCCCTATATTATGAATCTCGGGCTTAGTGCCAGCTGCCAATAAAAAGCTGGCATTAACCCCTTTATTACCCAGTTTGCCACCAGCACCAGGGCAACTGGAAGAGTCTGGGTACAGCGCCAGAAAATGGCGCTTCAATGAATGCGCCATTTTCTGGAGTGGCTGCGGGCTGCAATTCGCAGCCTGGGGGGCCCAGAACGCTTGGGCCTCTCCATGCTGCGGATTCCAGCCCCCAGCTGCCTAGTTGTACCTGGCTGGACCAAAAATATGGCGGAGCCCCACGTAATTTTTTTTTCTAGAATTAGTTCTAGAAAAAAAAAAAGGGCTTTGCTGTATTTTTGGAAGCCAGCCAGGTACAACGAGGCAGCTGGGGTTGGTGGCAATCCGTAGCTGCCAAGTTGTACCTGGCTGGACCAAAAATGTGGTGGAGCCCCACGCCATTTTTTTTCTAGAATTTAGTCCTAGAAAAAAAATAAAAATGGGCTTCGCTGTATTTTTGGTTGCCAGCCAGGTACAATGAGGCAGCTGGGGGTTGCTGGCAGTCCGTAGCTGCCAAGTTGTACCTGGCTGGACCAAAAATATGGCGGAGCCTCACGCCATTTTTTTTCTAGAATTAGTCCTAGAAAAAAAATAAAAATGGGCTTCGCTATATTTAGATGCATAGTGAACACTTTGAACCCCCAGGTGCTTCACAAATTGATCCGAAAAAAGAAAATTTGTGTGAAAAAAAGTACTTTTTCCTTATTACGGATCAATTTGTGAAGCACGTGGAGGTTGAAAGTGCTCACTATGCATCTAGATGCATTCCTTGGGGGTCTAGTTTCCAAAATGAGGTCACTTTGTGGGGAGCTCCAATGTTTAGGCACACATTGGCTCTCCATATGCGACATGGTGTCCGCTAATAATTCCAATTGTTAGCGGACACCATGTCGCGTATGGAGAGCCCCTGTGTGCCTAAGCATTGGAGCTCCCCCACAAGTGACCCCATTTTGGAAACTAGACCCCCCAAGGAACATATCTAGATGCATAGTGAGCACTTTGAACCCCCAGGTGCTTCACAAATTGATTCGTAAAAATTAAAAAAGAAAATTTGTGTGAAAAGAAAAGTACTTTTTCCTTCTTACGGATCAATTTGTGAAGCCCATGGGGGTTCAAAGTGCTCACTATGCATCTAGATGCATTCCTTGGGGGGTCTAGTTTCCAAAATGAGGTCAATTGTGGGGAGCTCCAATGTTTAGGCACACATGGGCTCTCCATATGCGACATGGTGTCCGCTAATAATTCCAATTGTTAGCGGACACCATGTCGCATATGGAGAGCCCCTGTGTGCCTAAGCATTGGAGCTCCCCCACAAGTGACCCCATTTTGGAAACTAGACCCCCCAAGGAACATATCTAGATGCATAGTGAGCACTTTGAACCCCCAGGTGCTTCACAAATTGATCCGTAAAAATTAAAAAAGAAAATTTGTGAAAAGAAAAGTACGTTTTCCTTCTTACGGATCAATTTGTGAAGCCCATGGGGGTTCAAAGTGCTCACTATGCATCTAGATGCATTCCTTGGGGGGTCTAGTTTCCAAAATGAGGTCAATTGTGGGGGAGCTCCAATGTTTAGGCACACATGGGCTCTCCATATGCGACATGGTGTCCGCTAATAATTCCAATTGTTAGCGGACACCATGTTGGGTATGGAGAGCCCCTGTGTGCCTAAACATTGGAGCTCCCCCACAAGTGACCCCATTTTGGAAACTAGAGCCCCCAGGGAACATATCTAGATGGGTTGTGAACATTTTGAACCCCCAGGTGCTTCACAAATTCATCTGTAAAATTGAATAAGTACTTTTTTTTCCACAAAAAATTTCTATTTTCATTTCTACAGATTATGTTGTGAAGCACCGGGGTGTTCAAAATTCTCACCACCCATCTAGATAAGTTCCCTGGGGGTCTAGTTTCCAAAATGGGGTCATTTGTGGGGGAGCTCCAATGTTTAGGCACACAGGGGCTCTCCAAACGCAACATGGTGTCCGCTAACAATTTGACTGAAAAATCAGCTCAAATTGTTAGCGGACACCATGTCGCGTTTGGAGAGCCCCTGTGTGCCTATACATTGGAGCTCCCCCACAAGTGACCCCATTTTGGAAACTAGACCCCCCAGGGAACATATCTAGATGGGTGGTGAGCATTTTGAACCCCCAGGTGCTTCATAAATTAATCCGTAAAAATGAAAAAGTACTTTTTTTTCCATAAAAATTTTATTTTTTCATTTTTACAGATTAATTTGTGAAGCACTGGGGTGTTCAAAATGCTCACCACCCATCTATATATGTTCCCTGGGGTGTCTAGTTTCCAAAATGGGGTCACTTGTGGGGGAGCTCCAATGTTTAGGCACACAGGGGCTCTCCAAACGCAACATGGTGTCCGCTAACAATTTGACTGAAAAATCAGCTCAAATTGTTAGCGGACACCATGTCGCGTTTGGAGAGCCCCTGTGTGCCTATACATTTGAGCTCCCCCACAAGTGACCACATTTTGGAAACTAGACCCCCCAGGGAACATATCTAGATGGGTGGTGAGCATTTTGAACCCCCTGGTGCGTCATAAATTAATCCGTAAAAATGATAAAGTACTTTTTTTTCCACACAAATTTTCTTTTAGCCTAAATTTTTTCATTTTCACATGGGGAACAGGATAAAATGGATCCTAAAATTTGTTGGGCAATTTCTCCTGAGTACAGCGATACCTCATATGTGGTCATAAACCACTGTTTGGGCGCACGGCAGGGCTCAGAAGAGAAGGAGCACCATTTGACTTTTTGAATGGAAAATTAGCTCCAAAAGTCAAATGGCGCTCCTTCCCTTCTGAGCCCTGCCGTGCGCCCAAACAGTGGTTTATGACCACATATGAGGTATCGCTGTACTCAGGAGAAATTGCCCAACAATTTTTAGGATCCATTTTATCCTGTTGCCCATGTGAAAATGAAAGAATTGAGGCTAAAAGAACATTTTTATTAGAAAAATTAAAATGACCATTTTTTCCTTCCACTTTGCTTTAGTTCCCGTGAAGCACCTGAAGGGTTAATAATCTTCTTGAATGTAGTTTTGAGTAGCTTGAGGGGTGCAGTTTTTGTAATGGTGTCACTTTTGGGTGTTTTCTGTCATGTACACCCCTCAAAGGGACTTCAAATGTGATGTGGTCAAAAAAAAAATGGTTTTGTAAATTTTGCTGGAAAAATGACAAATTGCTTATGAACTTTGAACCCTTATAACGTCCGAACAAAAATTTTTTTTTTTTCCAAAATTGTGCTGATGTAAAGTAGACAAGTGGGAAATGTTATTTATTAACTATATTGTGTCACATACCTCTCTGGTTTAGCAGAATAAAAATTCATAATTTGAAAATTGCAAAATTTTCAAAATTTTTGCCATATTTTTGATTTTTTCACAAATAATCGCAAAAATTATCGACCTAAATTTAATACTAACATGAAGCCCAATATGTCACGAAAAAACAATCTCAGAATCGCTAGGATCCGTTGAAGCGTTCCAGAGATATAACCTCATTAAGGGACACTGGTCAGAATTGACAAAAATGGCCTGGTCAGTAAGGTCAAAATAGGCCCGGGGGTGAAGGGGTTAACAGGGGCTATATTCTTTAGCCCTTAGGGCGTGTTGTTTTGCAGGCTCCAGGATCCATCCTCTCTCTGTCTGTTTGCTCTGCTTGTGCAGCAGGTTTTGCCCCCCCCCCCCTCTCTATCACTCACAGAATGCAAATCATTAGTCCTGCCTTCAGCTGCACATCACAACAGCACAGAGAGAGAGAGGGTGGATCCTGGAGAGGTTTAGATGAGCTAAAAACAAGGTAAAAACACGCACCAAAACCGCAGGAAAAACGCCCTGTGCGAACATGGCCTAAGTCCGGGTAACAACGCCTCCATGACTAGTCAGTGATTAAAGGGGTTATCTGGGATTTTTATTAAATAAAATGTGCCCAGACACCAACAGGCAGGTAGCTGCCACCTACCTACCTGTTATGCCTCACACCGTTCACCTCCGTTCACCACTTCCACAGCCCGCTCCTGCCAGGGACAGCCTTTGCCCGTGGAAGGGGTGGGGAAACCAGTATCCTGCTGATTGACAGGCAGCTCCTTGATTGGGGGTACTGACTGTCAATTAGTGTGATGTCAGTAGAAGCTGGAAAATTTCTGACAGGAGCGGCCTGTGACAGCTCAGGTCAGCAGTGACCGGTGCCGAGCACAACAGACAAGTAGGTGGCAGCCACATGCCTGCTAGTGCTTAAAAAAGTGCTCGAAACCTAAAAGATCTTGATCTTCCTTTATTCTCTGAATCCCTCCTCCCTCTCACCGACATACCCTCCGCTGACGACATTGACATTGCCACCACCCTATACAACACCACAATAATGAACGCTCTTGACCTAACCGCCCCCCTCACTCTCCATGCTCCACGCATTAACAGGCAACGCTGGCACACCACCCTCACTAAAAACCTGAGATGGTCATCCAGGGTCGCCGAGAGGAGATGGAAAAAGTCCCACACCCCCGAGCACTTTGCTCTGTTCAAGCAATCCATCACTGACTTCAAAACGGCACTTGCTACTGCCAAGCAAATGTTCTTCTCATTCCTAATAACCTCTCTGTCCCGCAACCCCAAACAGCTCTTCAAAACTTTCAACTCCTTACTTCGCCCGCCTGCTCCTCCCCCTTCTCCCCTCATCTCTGCTGAAGACTTTGCGACCTTCTTCAAGGAAAAGATCGGCAAGATCAGAAACAGCTTTGGTCCACTATCCCCACAACTCCCCCTCCCACCTACACTGCCCTCCTCCTCCATCAGCCACTTCCCTCCCATAACTGAAGACCAACTCTCCTCCCTCCTGTCAAAATCACACCTCACCACCAGCGCCCATGACCCACTCCCATCCCACCTCATTCCAAACCACACCTCCATTTTCATCCCTGCCCTCACCCACCTCTTTAACCTTTCATTTAGAACTGGTGCCTTCCCCTCGGCCTTCAAACACGCCCCAATCACGCCCATCCTAAAAAAAACCTCACTTGACCCTACCTCTGTCTCTAACTATCGCCCCATATCTCTTCTCCCATTCGCCGCCTCTAAGCTACTTAAACAGCACTTCCACTCCGAACTGTCCTCTCACCTCTCCTCGTGCTCCCACTTCGACCGCCTACAGTCCGGCTTCCGACCTCTCCATTCCACCGAAACAGCCCTGACCAAAGTCACCAATGACCTACTGACCGCCAAGAACAAACACCACTACTCCATCCTCCTTGACCTGTCTGCTGCCTTCAACACGGTTGACCACTCCCTTCATCTCCAGATCATGGAATCCCTCGGCATCACCCACCTTGCCCTCTCCTGGATCTCCTCATACCTAGCGGACCGGACCTTCAGCGTCTCCCACTCCCACACCTCCTCCTCACCCTACCCCTTTTCTGTCGGAGTCCCCCAAGGTCCTGGGACCCCTACTTTTCTCCATATACACTCTCGGCCTAGGGCAAATCATTGAGTCCCACGGCCTCCAGTACCACCTCTACGCCGACGACACCCAAATCTACCTGTCCGGCCCTGACATCACCTCCCTACTCTCCAAAATCAATCCCACAATGCCTTTCCGCCATCTCATCCTTCTTCTCTGCTCGCTTCCTTAAACTCAACATGGACAAAACTGAATTCATAGTCTTCCCCTCAAGAAATTCCACCCCACCTCCCAACCTATCCATCTGCATCAACGACTGCGCCCTCTCCCAAGTCCCCCAAGCCAAGTGCCTCGGGGTAATCCTTTACTCCTCCCTATCCTTCAAGCCCCACATCGAGGCCCTCACCACATCCCTCCAGCTCCAGCTCAAGAACATCTCGCGGATCCGCTCCTTCCTCACCCACGACTCCACTAAAACACTCATTCATGCTCTTATCATCTCCCGCCTTGACTACTGCAACCTTCTTCTCAATGGCCTCCCGGTTAACTCCCTCACACCTCTCCAGTCTATCCTCAATTCCACTGCCCGCCTAATCTACCTGTTCCCCCGCTACTCCCCTGTCTCCCCCCTCTGCCAAGCCCTTCACTGGCTCCCCGCCTCCAAGAGATCCCAATTCAAAACACTAACCATGGCGTACAAAGCCATACACAACCTGGCCCCACCATACATCTCCAACCTGGTCTCCCGATACCTACCCTCACGCAACCTCCGCTCCTCCCAAGAACTCCTCCTCTGCTCCCCTCTCATCACCTCTTCGCACAACCGAGTCCAGGACTTCTCCCGGGCATCTGCCTTACTCTGGAACTCCCTGCCCGAACACGTCAGACACTCGCCTACCCTGAGAAGCTTCAAGTGTCACCTGAAGACTCACCTATTCCGTCAAGCCTACAACCTGCCATGAGACCCAGGCGACCGCCCCATACCTGACATTCCCCCATCCTACTGTATCTCAACCCGCCCCTCGTAGACTGTGAGCCCTCGTGGACAGGGTCCCTGTCCCTCCTGTACCTGTACGTCCTGATCACCTAGATTTAGTGTACTTGTTCTTGTCTCCCTTATCCTCATGTAAAGCGCCATGGAACCTAATGGCGCTATATAAATAAATAATAATAATAATAATAGTGCTTACACACAACAATTTTTTTTTAGATAAATCTCAGATATCTTATTTACTGTCACAGGTGCAGTCTTGAAATGTATTTTAGGCGCATTAAAATACGTATAAAGAACAAAAAGTGACTTATTAGGAAGGTGACAAGACACAGTATATACAGCCCAACTCTATAGTCCTCAACACAGTATATAGAGTGGAGCTGTGTGTATCATTGACTGTAGCATACAGTATATTGTGGAATTGCGTAAGCTGTGTATACTTCTTCCTGTAATTCTCAGTATTGGCTCTAATTTTGTGTGTATGTATATTTATACATATTATACAACACTGAAGTCACATGAGCATATGACGCGTGCGAGGATCACATTACACTGCCCGGACCAGCTGGTGGCTCTCCTGATCTGAAATATCAGCTGCATAGAAGTACATGAGAGAGTCGCAGGGAGGTGCAATACTTCCATGATTCACATGCTACACATTGCACAGTACCACTTCTCCTGTCCTGTATACTGGGTGTAATCCTCAGTGTCTGCATTATTGTGTATATACACACTGCACAGTACACACTTCTCCTTTCCTGTATACTGGGTGTAATCAGGGCCAGCTCCAGGTTTCTGTGGGCCCCGGGCGAAAAAGTCTCAGTGGGCCCCCTTTAGTACATATCGCGGACTATAATTATATATATACATATCTATAGCCGCACACTTACCGCAAGCCCCATAGACAATGCATGGGGCTTGCTGCAAATGAGCAGCAAGTGCAGCCGCTAGACGGAAAATGCGGCAGATGCGGGGTTTTTTTACCGCAACTGCCACATTTTAAAAAAAACGCCTATGTGAAGGCAACCTTACAGGAACAGTGACTGCTGAAACCAGCAAGAGCTGATTCTGACAGTGAGTATATTACACGTTGTTAGGAGCGGGCTAAAATGCGTTTGCATTCCCTTGCGCTTTTTAAAAATACCCTTCAAATGCAAAATGTTGCATTTTTGTGCGTCTGAGGATGCTTGGTATATACGCAAGCAACCTGCAGTGCACAAATAATGCAAGCAGCTCAATGGAGCCACATTGCCATATGGGTGGCACCGCAGCCATGCGGAGTGTCTGGCCGTCCGGATCTCTCTTTCTCCTCACCTTTCTTCTTGCCGCTTCGGTCTCCTCCGGTCGCTCTGCACATATCAGCACAGTCATGACAACATCGTGCCCCTCCATGCTGAGCTGCAGAATGCAGACAGCGGCAGAAGAGACTCTGGAGTGGAATGCTGCTGGCAAAGGTGGCTGAGACTATAGGAGCGGAATGGCTACCACTGGTACACATACCTCGTACGCACGCGGCTCTGCTCCATACACCTCGTACGCACGCGGCTCTGCTCCATACACCTCATACACACGCGGCTTTGCTCCATACACCTCGTACGCACGCGGCTCTGCTCCATACACCTCGTACACACGCGGTTCTGCTCCATACACCTCATACACACGCGGCTTTGCTCCATACACCTCGTACGCACGCGGCTCTGCTCCATACACCTCGTACACACTCAGCTCTGTTCCATACACCTCGTATGCCCGCGGCTCTGCTCCATACACCTCGTACACACTCAGCTCTGCTCCATACACCTCGTACACACTCAGCTCTGCTCCATACACCTCGTACACACTCAGCTCTGCTCCATACACCTCGTACGCACTCAGCTCTGCTCCATACACCTCGTACGCACTCAGCTCTGTTCCATACACCTCGTACGCACGCGGCTCTGCTCCATACACCTCGTACGCACGCGGCTCTGCTCCATACACCGCTCCATACACCTCGTACACACGCGGCTCCGCTCTATACACCTAATACCTACTCGGCTCCGTTCCATACACCTAGTACTCACTTGCCTCTGCTACATTCACACTGTAAATCCCTCCTGACCCCACACATAAACTTCACCTAATTGCCATACACCTAGTACACACTCACCTCTGCTACATTCACACTGTAAACCCCTCCTGCCCCCACACAAACTTCACCTAATTGAGTCTCATGATGGGCAGCACAGCAGAGTCCTGCATACACTGAGGAGCTGATCATGTGATCCCTGACTCCTCCCCTCCATGTGACATCATCACAGGTCCTGTAAGCACAGAGTGTGCAGCTCTGTCGGCTCCCATGGAGGGGGGAGGAGGGAGACCTCCGGTGCTGCAGGAGGCTGAAAATGACCCCCAGCTGCCCCCTGGATATGGCCCTGGCTGTGGGGGCAGTGTGCTCAGGGGCCCCTGAGGCTAGGGTCACACTTGCATTGTGACCCTAGGCTCAGGGGCCCCTGAGGCTAGGGTCACACTTGCATTGTGACCCTAGCCTGATGCAAGTATTTTCGGCTGCAGAGCATAGCGTTTAATGCTATACGCTGGAGCCCATAGAAACCCGATGTTTACCTTAACAACCATTGGTTGTCAATGTAAACATCGGGTTTCTATGGGCTCCGTTGCTGGCAGCGCATAGCATTAAACGCTCTGCGCTGCAGCAGACAATACTTGACCCTAGCCCTCAGGGGCCCGGTGGGCCCCCTCCAAGCAGTCGGGCCCCGGCACTTTCCCGGGTGCGCCGGGTGCTGACGCCGGGCCTGGGTGTAATCCTCCGTGTCTCTATTATTCTGTATATATACACTGCACAATACCACTTCTCCTGTCCTGTATGCTGGGTGTAATCCTCAGTATCTGTATTATTCTGTATATATACACTGCACAGTACCACTTCTCCTGTCCTGTATACTGGGTGTAATCCTCAGTGTCTGTATTATTCTGTATATACACACTGCACAGTACCTTTTCTCCTGTCCTGTATACTGGGTGTAATCCTCAGTATCTGTATTATTCTGTATATACACACTGCACAGTACCACTTCTCCTGTCCTGTATGCTGGGTGTAATCCTCAGTATCTGTATTATTCTGTATATATACACTGCACAGTACCACTTCTCCTGTCCTGTATACTGGGTGTAATCCTGAGTGTCTGTATTATTCTGTATATACACACTGCACAGTACCTTTTCTCCTGTCCTGTATACTGGGTGTAATCCTCAGTATCTGTATTATTCTGTATATACACACTGCACAGTACCACTTCTCCTGTCCTGTATTCTGGGTGTAATTCTCAGTACATATATTAGTCTGTATATATACACTGCACAGTACCACTTCTCCTGTCCTGTATTCTGGGTGTAATTCTCAGTACATATATTATTCTGTATATATACACTGCACAGTACCTCTTCTCCTGTCTTGTATACTGGGTGTAATTCTCAAAGAAAAACAAAGTGCCAGCACTGCCAGAAAAATTATAAAGATTGTGTAAATACACATATTGCTTCCACATTGTAAAAATGAGACATTTCGCAAAAGATTAAAACATCTTTTGAGCCACTCTGCCGCGACAAGGCATATTTCAGATAGAGTGGTCCTACTCTACAATTTTTAATTTTCACTTTGTCAAAAGACCTCAATAATGTATATAAAGTGGACCATACAAAGCTATCACTCACCTTCACATATCAGACCTGCTTCCAAGGTGCCAGATCTGTGCAAGTGATATAAGGTAACTCAGGCCCCCACACCTGCAGCTTCCACCACAAATGTCAGGGCTTTTCACAGTTAACCCCCACCGCACCGACACAGCCTTTATGGATAACAGCAGGTTAGGTTCAGGTGAATGGAGCAAAAACTGAACTGAGCCTCAGGGCCGGGTGTGATAACCGTGTATGAATGGTTACCAAAAATTACTGTTGTCAATACAGGTGGAAACGGACAAAATCTGACGTGCAAGGCTTAGTGGTGGTCAGCCACTAAACCAATCCCAAAGAAAAACAAAGTGCCAGCACTGCCAGAAAAAATATAAAGATTGTGTAAATACACATATTGTTTCCACACTGTAAAAATGGGTGTAATTCTCAGTATCTGTATTATTCTGTATATATACCCTGCATAGTATCACTTCTCCTGTCCTGTATACTGGGTGTAATTCTCAGTACATGTATTATTCTGTATATATAAACTGCACAGTACTACTTCTCCTGTTTTGTATACAGGGTTTAATCTTCAGTATTTGTATTATTCTGTATGTATACACTGCACAGTACCACTTCTCCTGTTCTGTTGTCAGAGAGGCAGTATTGGACTTCGGGATTTTCAGCATTTAACTGTTGTTTAAATTGATTATCCCCAATGTGGAGTCATCAATTCTCTTCTGTACAGGTGATGACTTTCCCTTCGCAGTGGATCTGACCGCTGGGACCCCACAATCCCGAGAAACGAAGATCACTATGTGAATGGAGCTACAGTTGATTATTCCCTCTGCTGCACCATTCATATGTGGCTCTTCAAATAACACCTTTGAGAAAGTGATGAGGCCATGACAACGTAAAAGCAAATTTCACTGATTGGGGCTGATGGGTGTTATAGTGTGTGCGCTGCTGGGGTTTGTTTTCCAGCGCTGCTTTTTGGTCCCAGTCCGACCCTGGTACGTACACATAGTTTTTAAGAAAATCCAGGAAAATTGTTACAAACATCTTGGAGATCATAGCACAGATTTGTGGATGTAGGTTTGTGCAATTCCTTCGGTCTCTTTATATAATTACACACAAACTCAATGATGCGGAAATCAGGGCTCTGTGGGGTCAAATCATCACTTCCAGAATGCCTTGTTCTTCTGCATACTTTGTAGGGAATCAGCTCTGGTAGGCAATGGCGGGGACACAGTAATGGGGAACACACATGTTCTCACACCAAAAATGTAGTGTTTTATTCACACTGGTGGCAAACAAAAAACACAATCTTAAATCAGACAGTAATTCAAAGCAAAGGTCCAGCTTGTCAATTAACCCAGCATAGGGCCCAGGACCAGTCTGGTTCAGGTATGTTTTTCCACCTGGTTCATCTTCCCACCCCAAACACCATGCCAGCCACCAAGACACCCTGGCTCTCTATTTATTTAGCCCTTATGGCTGCATGGGGCAACATAGGCATTGCCACAAAAATCCAGAAAAGCAGTGAAGGTCCAGCCCAGATTTAAACTCCTTCCCTGCTGCACATCAGTGCAAGAGGCACTTGCTGGGAGAAGTACCGTATATACTCGCGTAAAAGCCGAGTTTTTCAGTCCAAAAATTGGGCTGAAAAGTCCCCTCCTCGGCTTATACGCCGCGAGTCACTGTATACTGTATACAATGTATACAGTATACAGTGCCCCCCCATCAGTATACAGGGCCCCCTCCCTTCTTTAGCTAATCCTGTAAAGGAAGAGATTAGTATACTTATCCCTCCGCTGTCCCGCTGCCGCTGTCCCACCGCCGCCATCGCGCCCCTCCGTCTTCATCCAGCGTCTTCCGTCTTCTTCCGGCTTCCTCCGGTGGGCGCAGGCAATGACGTCATTGGAGCGGAGGGATAAGTATACTAATCTCTTCCTTTACAGGATTGCTACCCAAGGGGGGGGCCTGTATACTGATATGGGGGGGGGGGCTGCTGTATATACCTCCTGGGCTGCTATATACTACCTAAGGGCTGCTGTATACTACCACTGGGGCTGCTGTATATACCTCTGGGGCTGTATATACCTCTGGGACTGTATATACCTCTGGGGCTGCTGTATACTACCACTGGGGCTGCTGCTGTATATACCACTGGGGCTGCTGCTGTATACTACCACTGGGGCTGCTGTATATACCTCTGGGGCTGCTATATACTACCACTGGGGCTGCTGCTGTATACTACCACTGGGGCTGCTGCTGTATACTACCACTGGGGCTGCTGTATATACCTCTGGGGCTGCTATATACTACCACTGGGGCTGCTGCTGTATATACCACTGGGGAGGCTGCTGTAGTCCACACTGCTGGGGGCTGTATACCTGTGCTGGGGTCCACCCTCGGCTTATACACGAGTCAATAGATTTTCCCAGGTTTTGGGGGCAAAAGTAGGGGGGTCGGCATATACACGGGTCGGCTTATACACGAGTATATACGGTATATCTTTCATCCAGCACCACACCATTCACTGCATTACAGCTCACAATCGTTTGTGAAAAGTTTGGCTGAATTTTTGGGGTTATTTTCCTTGCTGCAGAAGAAATTTGGAGCCAATCAGATTCCTCCTTGGTGGCTCATCTGCATAAATTGATGAACCCTTTTCAGGTGTCAACATTTCAAGCTGACTAAGATGGAATAATGGTGTGAGAAATGTTTTGTGATACTGGGTGATGAATGTTTGGGCAGTAGTATTCCCCTAGACATTGTGGGCAACTTAGTTTATCCCTTCATTGCAGCTGTTTTTTATATGACAGAGGGAGACATTCAGCAGGACAATGTTCCAAGTCATAAAAGTTGGATAATCTTGGGTTGCTTTCAGGAAAATTACAGCAAATGTTCCTTTTTTCCCTAAACCTTACAGTGCCTGAATGTAAATCATATAGACCACCTCTGCGATGCGATAGAAAGTTCAGAGCATGTTAGTATGTCCTTCTGTTTTTTGGAAAGTTTCTAATATAAAGGGAATCTGGCAGCAGGTTTTTGCTTCTGTGGCACCCCTGCAGGGGATTTCCACAGGATCCACCGGTGCAAAGAGGGATTTACACCTTAGTACACACAGCACACAACACCTTCCACCCCAGACCTGAAGGAGAAGCTCTACTGGCTGCCTTAAGCCAGATCCCCTTTAGGGCCCTTTCACATCAGCGTTTTTTTTAAAATCGCGGCAGATGCGGTGAAAAAACCGCATCTGCCGCGATTACCGCATACCGGCTGCACTTGCGGCGCGGTTGCGGTTTTTGCCATGCAAAGTATAGGCGGACTTGCGGCAGGTGCGGCAAGTGCGGTTTTGCACTTGCGGCAGGTGCGGCCGTGAAAAAAACCGCGGCTGACCGCGGTTTTTTTCGCGGCCGCACCTGCCGCAAGTGCAAAACCGCACTTGCCGCACCTGCCGCAAGTCCGCCTATACTTTGCATGGCAAAAACCGCAACCGCGCCGCAAGTGCAGCCGGTATGCGGTAATCGCGGCAGATGTGGTTTTTTCACCGCATCTGCCGCGATTTCAAAAAAACGCTGATGTGAAAGGGCCCTTAAAAGGTCCAGGCCTGGTGGGAGGATTCAGTTGGTCCAGTGAGAAGCAGTTAGTTCTTGTCAGGCAATGAAGAGAGCAGGAGTGAGGAGATGGTCGCTGGGAAAGATCCAGGCCCGGACCAGGGAACACTGACCCAGCTGTGCTGCACCCTTGGGAGAGGGTCGGAGGCCAGTGGAGAATAGGAGAATTAAAGAAGGGAACAAAACCGGTTTCCCTGTAGTACACCCGGACACTGCCAGCATCCATTGTAGCAGTAAAAGCCCGGAAGGACCAGGAGGACCAAATCCCCCTGAGGTAAATAGAAAGAGACATTCAAACTGACCAAACACAGGACCAGGGGCCAAAGGAGGAATAGGGACCCCACAGAAGGACCTCATTGTCAGTGACAGAGTAAAGCCCTGAGAACGAGAAGGAGCAGTGAGTTCAGTCACAGGCAGGACTTAACCCAAACCACCGTACTCAGTGACAGAGGAGGCCTCACAACTCTCCAAGGTGAAGGTCCCAAATTGCAGTGGGGACCTGGTTAATTCTCTGGACTGTACCTGTTACCCTGTCACCAATAAAAGGTACCGAAACAAAGACCACTGTGTGTGCGTGTGCCTGTTTAACCGCCGCTATCCACAACATTGACTGCAGAGACGCTACTACAACTCCCCCCATCCATCCCCGCTGCCCTGAGGTAAAGCTCCACCTGTGGGGAGCTGTACTACACTGAGCTGCACCTCCATCACCTCAGCGACCAGCCGCAGCGCTGGTATACCTTTTACCAGGTACCACAGGTGGCGTCACGTAACCAATCCCCTTATCCCCACCATCCCGCCATTGAGGGTCCAGGGCACAGGACCGGGGACCGACCAGCCGTGATCCCCCATTCAAGTCACCCAAGTACCCTCTACCCTGTCGACCGCCTCACTACCTCATTTGAGGGCAGCATGATGTAGGCAAAGAGACCCTGAATCTACTGGTGTATCACTAAGGCCGGCTTCACACCACGGTTTTCAGCTTTCAGCTTCTGTCCAGTTTGAACCGGACCGAACCTGATCCTGTTTTGCCCCAATGTGTCCCTATGGTGCTACATTGGTCCTATTTGGCCATCTGATTTTGTTGTTTTTTTCCCTGATCTAATTTTGTCCGTTTTTTGACCGGACACAAAATTGGAGTCAGCATCATTTTTTGGCTCTGGTGCAAAAATCAGACAAAATCGGATCCTCCCAGATCTGAGGAGATCCGGTGCCCATAACATGGGAGTCTATGGGAACCAGATCCGGTAAAAAATCTGAGCTGGAATTTTCTTCCGCTCACCCTTTGTAGTTTGTTCAAGCTCCTGAATGTTTGCAGGGTTCCTTTTCCCAATGGCAGATTTCAGCTCACCCCAAAGATTTTCAATGGGATTGAGGTCAGGACAGTCTATTTTTACATGTTCAACTATTTCTGTGTGCTTTAGGTCATTTTCTTGTTGTTGGAGCCATGATTTTCGACTCAAACCAAGTTCTCTTACACTGGGACGGACGTTTTGTTCTAAAATCTCTTGATAATTCTCTCATTCCTGTGATATGGTCAATGCTTCCAGTACCAGATGCAGCAAAAGAAATTCCACAGCATTATGCATCCTTCATCATGCTTAACTCTTGGTAAGATGTTCCTTTCCTTATAAGCGACATCTGTAAACAATCTGTTTCTTTGCATTGCCAAAAAGGTCTATTTTTGTTTCAACTGTCCACAGAACATTTTCCCTGAAGGATTGTGGTTTGTCAAGGTATTCTTTGACAAAGATTAGTCATTATTTTTTTGTCTTTTCTTCAGCAATGGTTTCATCCTTTGGCCTTTGCCCTTAAACCTCTGCTTGGCTTAGTGTGAGGTGTATGGTACTTGTTAAAACCATGAACCTAGTCTGTTCCAGGGAGCCTTGATCATGATTTGTATCGGGTGACATCAGTATCTCTATCTTGTGCTGATTGGGTACGACCTCTAAAGTCACTTTTGGTCAATGTTAGACATGACGTTTCTCACGTGTGGTGACTTCAGTAATGTAGTAAAATCATCACACGTGAGAAATTCCGGGTCTGGTGTTGACTAGGAGTGACTCCAGAGGTCACTTCCCATCAATGCCAAACCCAGAATTTCTAACGTGCAATGATACTGACGTTATTGCTCATGAGAAATTCTAGGTCTGGTGCTGACCAGGAGTGACCTAGGGAGCTTTATTCTCTGAACAAAACTCCATAGGTTGGAGTATGGATGCAGGGGACATCAAGAACCACTCCAGCATTGATTATGTCAGAACTTCATAGCTATTTTTTTTCATAGAAATGTGAACGAGTATGGGGAGTCTTTATTCAAATAAACTTTACTTTTTTTGGGTGTGTTTTTTAACTTTACACTTACTGGGTTAACAATGGAGGAGTCATATAGACCCCTCTCCATTACTAACACCAGGACTTGATGCCATCTTGTAATCCCCAGCTGACATCAACCCCAATAATCATTACTCCTAATACCACTGATAATCTGGAAGAGCCATGGCAAAGTGCTAGAATTGGCACATCTAATATGATGACATATTTAATCTGTGAAGGGCCAAAAAAACATAAATCCTCCCAGCCTGGTAATACCAACCCACGGCTGTCTGCTTTACCTTGGCTGTTGATCAAGAATAGCCGGCACCACACCGTTTTCTTTTACAATTTCTGTAATTATTAGGTTAAACCAGGCTAAACAGCGTTCAGACTGGTTTACCCTATTAAATAAATAATGCAGTGTGAGGTCTCCCCATTTATGATCACCAGACAAGGTAGAGCAAACAAATGTATATGTCACAACTATGATGGTTGATCAAATCAATTTTGATATCGGCATTTTGAAAAAATATGTAATTCAGATCAAAGTCTGTTTATGAAAACTCTGTGCCTCTTTTTCTGACATATTTAAATATGAAGGGGCTTCAGAGTTGAACAGATTACCATTTATTTATCACTACTTTTTGCCACTACTTTTTGTATTTAGTATTTTGTATTCATTAATCAACTGAACATGCTTCTGTTATTTTTCCTATTTTTGTTACCACGTGATTAAATGTCTTCAGATATTTTTTATCTTAATATATCATCCAATAACCCAGAACGCATTAAAAGCATCCAAGACCATATTTTCCTTGTACATAATAATACAAAGAAGCTCAGACAGTCATATTTAAACTACTACAGTGTTTTGTGTTATTTTGTGCTGTAATGGTGCTTTAAGTGTAAGTCCCTGCCCTCAGCTTTACAATCTACTGCGCCATCCTCACCTGTTTCCAGTGGCGCTCCAGTTGGTCTCCGGTTGGTTCTTGACCTGCTGGCAGCTTCAGTGTTCCATGGAGCGCACGGGAGGTTGCAAGTCAATGCAATGCTATGAGACCCTTCAGAAGCTGCTTATATGAGGAGGGCATGGGACTTATTTTTAAAGCACTACTACAGCACTGGAAAAAAAACACTGTAGTGGCGCTTTAAGCACATTTTTCAAAGAACCATTACTTTCTTTTCAAACTCATTATATAACAGCAAGAAAGAAATGAACTAATGTAATTTACAAGCTTTTTTGTTTATGCCTAATTAAAATAATAACACTCATTAACAAGCTAAAGTGGAGCAGCGAAAAAAATCTTTTATCAGGAGACAATAACTACTTCAATGGATTATTGCATATTTGACAAGAAAGCAGTATATCTAACAGGTACATTCCAAATTTAAGAGCATATCAAGCACTGGGAGTTTTATTAAAGCACCATGGAATGTTTTTATTTTCAGCCTGGAGTGGTGCTTTAAACCTAAGGCCTCTGCCCCCGGTATTATACTTACCCTCCAGGGTTTCTCCTTTTTATCAGTGTTGCTCCCGTCCGGTGGCGCCATCTTGTGAACACAACTTCTGATAGACTGGAAGTTACAAGATTCGACAGGTTTCAATACAATTCTATGAAGCCAGAACGAAGCTCTCATAGACTTGCATTGAAGAGTGCGCTCCTTTAAACATAGGAGACTGAGACCATCAGGAGTAGCGTCAATAAAAGGTGAAAATATTGGAGGGTGAGACCAATAAGACCAAGAGCAGGAGACTAAGATTAAAAACATCACTCCAAAGAAAAGTGGTGCTTTAATATTATCTGTTCATTACACATGGTTCAGTTTATAGCTTATCTGCACTAAAGCACTGAAAAAATACAAAACTGGAGTGGTTCTTTAAGTGCACAGATGTAATTATTGAGACAGAAAAATGTATTAAGGTGAATTACAACAGATGCATCCATTTAGCCAGTTCAAAAAATAAACAGGGTTTATGATCCAAGTATACAGCTAAAGTTAATATGTGTTAAATAGAAATTTAAAAAGTACCAGGATATTGTACGGGAAGGTGCAATTTAATAAAGCAGGGACACTGTAGCTAAGTCAGTTTGACCTTTTCACTTTTGTTTAGTTTTTTTTTTTCCTAAAATATTTTTTTCTGTATTTAGCAGTTCGAAATACAGATAAATGACCTCTCTTCTGGATATATTAGCCCTGTTTCTGTATAAAGAGTGATGGCTACATCTGAGATTTACACGTATTGCTAATGCCCAACCAAAGCCACTTTAATTTACCATTGGGCACTGTTCAATATCAGCTATGTGATCTAGAAATAATAGAGTTAAATATTACCAGACCCTGCAGAGGGTTACATCTATAATTGGTTTGTAAATGTCATTACTAGGCTTTTTCACTTTTGCCTTTTGAGTTGACACAACTTAGAAGTAACATTGCAGGTGAGCCTGGTGAACAACAAAAAAACAGCACAACTAAACACCAGAACTTACACCTTGCTCCCAGAAAGGCCATCTAGCTGTTTCCATTGCTTCTAAGGAACCAGATTAAAGGCCATTATTAAGTAAACAAAATAGAGAAAGTGTGCGGAGGTAGACGGTGACCCAAGTTGTAGAAACTTAAAGCATATCGACAAGGGAGAAAAAAAATAAAATAATAAATGAAAGCAAAGGAGACTTCCCACCAACCGAATTTAGGAATGGGGAAAGGTGTTAAAAGGTAAATGAGCAAACACAGAGCAGTAACACAACTGGTCTCTGCTTAGCATGCAAAATCTCTTAGTTGCAGACTTGGAACGCCTTAGCTGAATTGAAATACATCTATAAATATAGCCAACAAGGTGGTATAACTGGTGCAAGATGAGTATAAATAGCCACACCCAAGCTGTGATAGGACAGAGACATAATAGGAAAGTAAGAAACATCTGACAAGCAGCAAAGAAAGGATAGAAAAGCAAAGACAAGATAACCATCAATTGTTGGACATAGACCAACCAGGCTGTGGCTCAGCAGGAAAGAAAACCGACTATTCAGCAAGAAGTCAGAGGACCAAGTCTCAAAATCGAGGCATGGCAATTCCATATAAAAGTGGATAAGTAATTCAACTATGTAAAATGTGTACAAAATAATGACCTAAACCATCTACTCCAGGAGATCCATTACATTTTTATCCCAATGGAAACCTATAGACAGTATTGATACTGTAAGTAATATAATGTTTTGTCTCTGCTGGATACTGGTCAATGTATAGAGTTGTATTGTATTTGTTTCAAAGGAGGATTGTTGAACAATTGTTTAATCACATGGGACCTTGATTATAGTGCAATACAAATAATGTAAAATTGGACAGAATCTTACAGAATTTCAGCTGAATGCTTTGAAAGATTTCAAACAAGTCTTATTAAAGGAAATCAATTCTGGCTACTCAAGCTTGAGACTTTTCTATGGGAATATTGTCTGATTTATTTCAGCCTCCATGCATTTTCCAGTAACTGGAGCAGAAATTTCACCTTAATGTAGTCAAGGGAATTCTTTTAATTTACCTTTCGTCTTCTAGGTAATGACAGTGGGAAAATTCTGTAATTGTGAGAGAAATATTAATTCATATTTTAAAATTCAGGAACATAGAATTAGAAAAGTATACACAGCATATTAGGAAAATGTTTGTAAATCAAAGTAATAAGTGAGATATACTTCAAAGTAACTATTAGAGATAATAATATACACAAACTGCATAAATTAATTTGCTAAAATAGGATAATGATGTATAAGTTAATAATAGGAGTTATGGTGCCTTCACACTGCGGCGTGATACGGTCCAGGGCTGTCAGGGATGAACCTAACAGCCCCGGACTGGATCAGCACACAGAACTGGAGGGCTAATTTGCCCTCGGTCCCCTGTGCAGCTGCATGCAGCTGCAGCCACTGATAGGTCAGGACTGCGGCGCCACGGTCCTGACCTATCAGCGGCTGTACACCATGCGGCTGCACACTGGACCAGAGGGCAAATTAGCCCTCCAGTTTTTAGTTGTGCCACCCTATTGGCAAGTCAGACTAAAGCTACATTCTGACTATCCGTTTTTTGATCCGTTTTTTGCAGTGGAGAGAGCGGATCACTCAATTCACCTCCCAGCAATCTCTATGGGTTTTCATTTTTGCCATTCATACAGGGCACTTTGAAAGTGATGTATTTTTTCACTTTTGGAGGCTCCGTTTTGAAAATGACATGTCAATTTGTCTCACATAAAAACAATAGTACAGCGGTCTCAGGGAGCGTCAAAGGAATACTGGACAAATTAGGGATAAGAACCGACCTTTATTCTTCCTCCAATACCACTGCCACAATGCGTTTCGATGGTCTAAGCCTAATGAAGACGGCTTAGACCGTCGAAACGCGTTGTGGCAATGGTATTGGAGGAAGAATAAAGGTTGGTTATTATCCCTAATTTGTCCAGTATTCCCTTGGCGCTCCCTGAGACCGCTGTACTATTGTTTTTATGTGACATATCTCTCTACGGAGCCAAAGCGGCAGGAGCAGCCTGGCATATCTGGAGGGTTGAGGACCTGCGGTTACCTAGCTACCGGGATAAACAACTGAGGACCTGCGGTGATATGGTGTCCGGTCGTACTGCAGAATCACGCGAATTTCGTGGAAGCACGGAGTTTGCAAATGCAAACACCGGTCAGGATGGCAGCATTATTAGAGAGAGGCGACACCGGATACCTCATTAACCACACGCTTGTAAACGTACACAACCATTATAGGTGAGTGCACTGGCATTTTTTATTAATACAAATAGCCCTGTGGTGTCTACACATGCGCCCTTTTCTTTTTCTTTCTGCATGTCAATTTGTCTGGCATTTTCTGAACGTTTTTTCCCATAGGAGCCATTGTCTATGGGTCAAAAAAAAAGCCACACCAAAAATGTACCCACAAATGGATCAAAAATGGAAGATCCATTTTTGGATGTGTTTTTTTTTTTACAGCTCTTGTTATCCAGCAAAAAATGCATCAGTGTGAATGTAGCCTAAGGGTGCATGCACATGAATCTTTTTCAGATGGATCTGTCATTTTACCTGTCTGAAAAGTGATAAACTCTGAAGGCCACTTCACACACACAGATATTGAGTCCAAATTGAACAGATCTTGTTACAGTGAAATCATGGATACATTGTTCCATTTTGTGGCTGTGTACAACATGGAGCAATGTATCCATGATTTCAGAGATCTGTTCAGATATTGGACTCAGATATTCTGATTGTGTGAAGTGGCCTTAAAAAGACCTGGACTACTAAGAGCATCTCAATGAATTAAAATATCATCAAAAAGTTAATTTATTTCAGTACTGCAATACATAAATGTGAAACACATATCTATTATATAATCGCGAATCGCAAAAGCGCCCCTCTCGGCGCTACTTCCGGCGTGGTCATTTTGGATCGCCAGATGAGCATTGGCCGCGAAAGCGGCCAATGCGAGCAGTTTTAAAACCGACTCGCAATGGCCGCCAATCCCTCTCTGCTCCCCGCAACACACACACACCTACGACTATGGCAGCTGCCCCTGTGCTTCCCACCAGCCCCGATCCACAGCCAGCAACGCTCCCCACACCAGCACCGACCTCCAGCACCGCACACCCCCCCTCACTGCCCCAACACCCTCAGCGCCGAACCCAATCCACAGCTAAGCACAGCACCCCCGCAATGTCCGCACAGCACCCCACCAATGTCCGCACAAGCACCCCCCAGAATGTCCGCACAGCACCCCCCACAATGTCCGCACAGCCCCTTCCCTCCAATGTCCGACAGCCCCTCCCCCCAATGTCCGCACAGACCCTCCCCCCAATTCCGCACTGCACCTAAGCCCGACCCAACAAGCCCCTACCCATAAGCCCCGCCGCACCTAAGCCCTACCCTCTAAGCCCCGCCGCACCTAAGCCCCTACCCCCTAAGCCCCGCCGCACCTAAGCCCCTACCCCCTAAGCCCCGCCGCACCTAAGCCCCTACCCTCTAAGCCCCGCCGCACCTAAGCCCCTACCCCTAAGCCCCGCCGCACCTAAGCCCCTACCCTCTAAGCCCCGCCGCACCAAAGCCCCTACCCTCTAAGCCCCGCCGCACCTAAGCCCCTACCCCCTAAGCCCCGCCGTACCTAAGCCCCTACCCTCTAAGACCCGCCGCACCTAAGCCCCTACCCTCTAAGCCCGCCGCACCTAAGCCCCTACCCCCTAAGCCCCGCCGCACCTAAGCCCCTACCCCCTAAGCCCCGCCGCACCTAAGCCCCTACCCCCTAAGACCCGCCGCACCTAAGCCCCTACCCTATAAGCCCCGCCGCATCTAAGCTCCTACCCTATAAGCCCCGCAGCATCTAAGCCCCTAACCCCTAAGTCTAAGTCCATCGCACCTAAGCCCTACACCCTAAGCACCGCCGCACCTAAGCCACGACCCGCCGCACCTAAGCCCCTACCCCCTAAGCCCCGCCGCACCTAAGCCTCTACCCCCTAAGCCCCGCCGCACCTAAGCCCCGACCCGCCGCACCTAAGCCCCTACCCACTAAGCCCCGCCGCACCTAAGCCCCTACCCCCTAAGCCCCACCGCACCTAAGCCCCTACCCCCTAAGCCCCGCCGCACCTAAGCCCCTACCGTCCGCCGCCGCCCCGCCGCACCTAAGCCCCTACCCCCTAAGCCCCGCCGCACCTAAGCCCCTACCGTCCGCCGCTGCCCCGCCGCACCTAAGCCCCTACCCCCTAAGCCCCGCTGCACCTAACCCCCTACCCTCTAAGCCCCGCCGCATCTAAGCCCCTACCCCCTAAGTCTAAGTCCGCCGCACCTAAGCCCCTATCCCCTAAGCCCCGCCGCCTCCTAAGCTCCCGCCGCTTTCCCCCGCCGCTGTCGCTAACACCTAAGGCCCTACACCCGAAGCCCCCGCCGTCCCCTAACCTAACGTCCCCGTCGATCACTTACATGCCTTCTTAGTCATCTGATTGTCCGTCCGATCCACAAGTCCTCGGTCCGGCCAGGCGTCCTCTTCCTCCGGCCCCGCAGGTCTTCTCTTTTCTTTCCGCCATCTCCGCCTCTTCGTCCGGCCCCCGGGGTCTTCTGTCTTCTTTCCGCCAACTTCCAGCTCCGACGTCCTCTTCACTTCTCATTAACATAGAATGGACGAAAAATCCGCCATTCTATCTCTATGAGATGTGAGGCGCTCTTCTGATTGGTCGCTGTCTACTGCCCTCAGCCAATCAGAAGAGCACCTCATTTCCCATTGACATACATTAGCGGTGTGTCGGCGATTTTATGGCCGCCCACCTGGTTCTATTTGTCGGCCCTAAAATCGCGGACACACCGCTAATGCATGTCTATGGGCAGTCAGCCCGATTTCTGATTGGTCGCTCTCTGCTGACGCCGACCAATCAGAATTCGACCTCACTACCCATAGACATACATTACCGGTGTGTCCGCGATTTTCGGGCCGACAAATAGAACCAGGGGCCCGGCCGTTAATTCGCCGACACACCGCTAATGTATGTCAACAAATAAATTTAATAATAAAAAAAATAATAAAAAAATAATTAAAAAATAATAAAAAAAATAAATAAAAAATAATAAATAATTAAATAAAAAAATAATTAAAAAAAAAAAAAAAAAATTCTAATAATATGAGCCCTTTCAGCGGACCTGAAGGAGAACTGTGTCTCAGCCTCAGGCTCACTTAAAATAACTAGTAAATTTAATAATAAAAAAAATAATTAAATAATATTTAAAAAATAATAAAAAAATAAATAAAAAATTAAAATAATAATAAAAAAAAAAAAATACTAATAATATGAGCCCTTTCAGCGGACCTGAAGGAGAACTGTTGTCTCAGCCTCAGGCTCACTTAAAATAACTAATAAATTTAATAATAAAACAAATAATTAAATAATATTTAAAAAATAATAAAAAAATAATTAAAAAATAATAAAAAAATAAATAAAAAATAATAATACAAAAAAATATAATATGCTAATAATATGACCCCTTTGAGCGGACCTGAAGGAGAACTGTGTCTCAGGCTCAGCCTCACTTAAAATAACAAATAATAAATTAATTTAATAATAAAAAAAATAATTAAAAAATAATTAAAAAATAATAAAATAATAAATAAAAAATAATCAAAAAAATAAATAAAAAAAAATAATAAAAAAAAATATAATATGCTAATAATATGAGCCCTTTGAGCGGACCTGAAGGAGAACTGTGTCTCAGGCTCAGGCTCACTTAAAATAACAAATAATAAATTAATTTAATAATAAAAAAAATATTTAAAAAATAATAAAAAAAATAAAAAAAATTATACATAATAACATAAAAAATAAGAATAAAAAAAAAAATGCTAATAATAATGATATTACTGCTAATAATAATGCTATTAATGCTAATAATTATGTTATTAATTCTAATAATAATGCTATTAATGCTAATAATTATGCTATTAATGCTAATATTTATGTTATTAATGCTAATAATTATGCTATTAATGCTAATAATTATGGTATTAATGGTAATAATAATGCTATTAATGCAAATAATATTGCTATTAATTCTATTATTAATGCTATTAATGCTAATAATTATGCTATTAATGCTAATAATTATGCTATTAATGGTAATAATAATGCTAATAATGCAAATAATATTGCTATTAATTCTATTATTAATGCTATTAATGCTAATAATAATGCTATTAATGCTAATAATTATCCTATTAATGGTAATATTAATGCTATTAATGCAAATTATATTGCTATTAATGCTATTATTAATGCTATTAATGCTAATAATTATGCCATTAATGCTAATATTTATGCTATTAATGCTAATAATTATGCTATTAATGGTAATAATAATGCTATTAATGCAAATAATATTGCTATTAATGCTATTAATGCTAATAATTATGCTATTAATGCTAATAATTATGCTATTAATGGTAATAATAATGCTATTAATGCAAATAATGTTGCTAATAATGCTATTACTAATGCTATTAATGCTAATAATTATGCTATTAATGGTAATAATAATTCTATTAATGCAAATAATATTGCTATTAATGCTATTATTAATGCTATTATTGCTAATAATTATGCTATTAATGCTAATAATTATGCTATTAATGGTAATAATAATGCTATTAATGCAAATAATATTGCTATAAATGCTATTATTAATTATATTAATGCTAATAATTATGCTATTAATGCTAATATTAATGCTAATTATGCTAATAATAATCATATTAACGCTATTAAAAATGCTATTAAGGCTAATAATCATGCTATTTATGCTATTCAAAATGCTATTAATGCTAATAATATTGCTATTAATGCTCTTTATGCTAATAGTAATGCTATTAATGCAATTATTTATGCTATTAATTCTATTATTTATGCTATTAATGCTATTAATAATACTATTAATGCTAATATTAATGCTATTGATTGTATTATTAATGCTATTAATGATAATAATAATGCTATTAATGCTAATAATAATGCTATTATTGCTAATAATAATGCTATTAATGCTAATAATTATGCTATTAATGCTACTATTAATGCTAATAATGCTAATAATAATCATATTAACGCTATTAATAATGCTATTAAGGCTAATAATCATGCTATTTATGCTATTCAAAATGCTATTAATGCTAATAATATTGCTATTAATGCTCTTTATGCTAATAGTAATGCTATTAATGCGATTAGTTATGCTATTAATTCTATTGTTTATGCTATTAATGCTATTAATAATGCTATTAATGCTATTAATAATGTTATTCATGCTATTAATAATACTATTAATGCTAATATTAATGCTATTAATTGTATTATTAATGCTATTAATGCTAATAATAATGCTATTAATGCTAATAATTATGCTATTAATGCTAATATTAATGCTAATAATGCTAATAATAATCATATTAACGCTATTAATAATGCTATTAAGGCTAATAATCATGCTATTTATGCTATTCAAAATTCTATTAATGCTAATAATATTGCTATTAATGCTCTTTATGCTAATACTCATGCTATTAATGCGATTATTTATGCTATTAATTCTATTATTTAGGCTATTAATGCTATTAATAATGGTATTAATGTTATTAATAATGCTATTAATGCTATTCATGCTAATATTAATGCTATTAATTCTAATAATCATGCTATTAATCCTATTAATAATGCTATTAATGCTATTTTTAATTCTATTAATAATTTTATTAATGCTAATAATGCTATTACTCCTCATAATAATGCTATTAACGCTATTATTAATGCTATTTATGGTAATAATGCTATTAATACTAATAACAATACTATTAATAGTACTATTATTGCTGTTAATAATGCTATTAATGCTAATAATAATGCTGTTAATGCTAATAATTATGTTATTAATGGTAATAATAATGCTATTAATGCAAATAATATTGCCACGTTCTAGAATCCTGATGCATTTGCATCGGGCTCACAGCTAGTATTATATAGAGTCATTGCATACAGAGTGATCTATTTCATGTTTATTTATGTTAATGTTGATGATTATGGCTTACAGCCAATGAAAACCCAAAAGTCATTATCTCAGAAAATTAAATTAGGGAAGATGAAGGGTTAAACATCGCGCTGCCGTATTCCACCAGACATCCAAGGGTGAATATAATATTGATTTATTAGTATTTGGGTTTCAGAGCTCCCAGAAACATGGCAATATGATATTGATTTGTCCTGAGGAAGGGACCAGATAGATAGATAGATACCAAAAAAGATGAAGCAGACAGCACTCAAAAATTCTGTTTTACAGACATTTATTGGCCATGGTGATTTTGTGACCATGTTCTCAATGCTTGAGAAAGAATCCTTGTGATTGGAAACAATAGGGCCAATAAAGGTCTGTAAAACAGAATTTTTTGAGTGTTACCTGCTTCATCTTTTTTGGTATCTACCCAGAAATTGAAATATTGCAAGGTAGGCATTGCACTTGAAGATAAGGCTCCTATGTGCTACTGTTGATTTTTTCTATTTAGATAAATAGATTTAAAGTTATGAGATGGGGGCTGGGGGGCTGTAAAAAGAAAGCATATAGTGAGTAAACAGCATCATTACACTTACCGGCATACGGGCATGCTTCTACTTATACTTTTGGGGTCGCTCAGTAACTTCCTGGATATTCAATGCAGAGGGGCCCATAGCCAATCACAGATGCTGTCACAGAGAGTGGGTTTCTGTGATTGGCTATAGGAGAAGGCTGGAGGACTGTGCCAGCAGTGAAGACCTCTTGATAGGATCCCACCCTGTAGACATCTTAACTGTAAGGTTTCTAATGTCTTTTTTTAAAGCTTACAGGGGGGCTAGAGACATGGGGGAGCCCTTCCCTGAATGCAGCAGACATGTTGCATTCAGTGCTGCATTTAGTTTGCAATGCACCACGCAGTAGCAAGTCCTCTTTAATAACCCAAAACAAACCCTCTGACGATAATCCACAGGATGACAGACACGAACTGCACGCACCACCGAGAAAATTACTTCAGATGTGCTCACAATGATGTGAGAGTCAGGGACATCAGAGTTCAGAGCTCATGCGTCAGCTGTGAACTCAGATGACTCTGATGAACTGCATCACGGCACACAGTAAACAGCCATAAGTGAGAGACAGAAGTGCTCACTTTACAGCTGGGATCTGGCTGGGCTTAGTGCCAGCTCCCAATACAAAACTGGCATTAACCCCTTTATTGCCCAGCATGCCACTGCCACAAAAGCTGCTGGAAGAGTCATGTAAAGCAGTTGAAAATGGTGCTACAAAAGGTTGTGCCATTTTCAGTGATGTCTGCGGGCTGCGATTTTCAGTTTGGGGGGCCCAGAATGCTTGGGTCTTACCACGTTGAGAATGCCAGAACCCAGCTGTCTGTGTTTTACCTTGAAAAGACCGCCTATACCTTGGCTGACTCACAAAAAATAAGGCAAAGCCCTTTGCATTTTTTGTGAGGGGCGGAACAGACAATCACAGATGCTGTCAAAGAGAATGGGTATCTGTAGCTGGCTGTTAAAGTAGCCTGATAACAGCCAATACATTCTAGCATCCATGCTGCACAGGAGATGCTTAAATATATGGGCTGTTTTCAGGTTATTCCAACAGCCTATCACAGACACCCACTCTCTGTGACAGCAGCTGTGATTGGCTATTTTGCCCTTCAGCTGTGAATACCCAGGAAGTTAATAAATGGCCCAGGAAGAACAAGTGGAAGGGCGCTTAGTATAATGATTCTGTTTAATCGCTATTTTTTTATTTTTTACAGCTCCCTGCGCCAGAACTAAACTCCAACTATAACATGGACTTCCCAGCAATGTCCACGTTCGGGTCTGTGCCCAAACACTTGGTGATCATTACGATACCCCAACTTTACAGTTCAAGTTCACTCATCACTAATAGAGACAGATATATGTAACAATAATTCAGCAATTAAACTTCTTGCAGTGAAAATAGAGCCTAAGGCTACATTCACACATTGCGCATTTTTTTGCATGGGCGCTTTTTGCTGCGTTTTACACTCGCGCAAAAAAGCGCCGTAAAAAACTGTGGTGCATTCACACACCGCTTTTTTCACGGGCCCAATTCTCCCCCAAAAGTGCAGGAGAGAAGCGATGTCAAACAGGGGAGGAAGAATCCTGTTCCTCCTCCCCTGTGTGACATGTGTGACAGCCCCTTTAGGGTTTCGTAGTGTATTAATATATGTTGCAAAACCCAAATTAAAGTAATGTGTTACAAATATTAAAAATTGAATACTTACCCTCCGCCTGCTGTTCCAGTTACCGGGAGCCGACACAACCACAGGTACTGACCTTGCAAGATCTGTGATTGGTCGCTTGTAGTCATGTGATATGCTCGCCACATATCACATGACCGCGAGCGGCCAATCACAGATCTTGCAAGGTCTTGGAAGGTCAGTACCTGTGGTTGTGTCAGCTCCCAGTAACCGTAACACCCGTCGGAGGGTAAGTATTTATTTTTAACACATTTGGATTACTTTAATTTGGGAAACCCAAATGGGGCTGTCACAGATGTCATGCAGAGGAGGAGGAACAGGATTCTTCCTCTCCTGTGTGACATCACATCCTGCAGTGCCAACATATTCCCGCTGTAATTGCGCATTGTTTGAACGGCGATGAGTAATTCCAGCGGTGATAATGGCTCCTATGGGAGAAAGCGAGGGCGCACTTGCGTAGGCATTGACATGGTCATTCTTTTTACATGCACGGTCTCCTATAAAAGCGCTGTGTATATTTACGTAGCCTCTGCAAGGCAAAAGTGAATTTACATTCACTTTGCCGGCAGACGCAGGTGCCCTTTTTTGAAAAGCGCACACAAAAAAGCGCAAAGTGTGAACGTAGCCTAAAAGTTTCAGCTGTTACATCACCACTTTCTGTATGGCCAGATTTCATGCATAACTGGAACAATATATACGGTTTATTCTAGAAATACAGAAAGTGTTGGCACTCTTAAAATTGTTCCAGAAAATGAAGTATGTGATTGTATGTGTGCATTTAGAAGCCGTTAAAGTCTCAATCTTTTTCTAAACTCAACCTCTTATTGTTCCTTTTGATGGATTTGTTAGACACGGCTTGAATCAAAGATTGCTTCACTGTAACAATTGTGCTAATATAAGTAACAGATGGAATCTATCCAGTCACTCTTATTTTAGTAACATCATTAAAATGATCAGCCATGAACATTTTTTTCATTCTGCATTAGCGTGATAAGCATAAGATGTCTTGTTGATTACTCAAAGGCAAGCTGTAAATGTTAGATTCAACAAGACAATATGATATTCTGTCTTAATATGCCCACTTTCTGTATACAGTATGTTTATTTGTAACAACTTTGTCACAGCACAGCAGAGTGAGGATACAATAAAAGTGACAGATCAGGAAAACACAACATAAATGCTTAAAGTGTAACCGTCATTTCAATTATTTTATAAATTATCAGAAAACATAAAAATAAGCAACTTTGTAATATATCTTATCAGACAAATTTGTTTTTTTTCTCCTTCTGAATTGATCTTTCATTCTCAAAATTTCTAATTCTCGGGTAAATCTATCTTCAGTGACGACAGATTTCTATATTACTAAGGCTGGTTTCACACTACTTTTTTTTTAATCCAGGGAATACGAGTAAAACCTGCATCACCCCCGGATTGCATGGGCATGCTCAGTTAAAAAACCTGAATCCGATGTCTGGATCCAGCTGGATCAAGATTCCGCCAGATCTGAGTTCCATAAAGAACCATTGGAATTTAACCTGCATTGCCCTGGATCCCGGTGTTCTCAGTTTTTTGGGTTTTTTTGCAGAAAATGTTTTTATTGAAGTTTAAGCCATCCATATAAACAGTACAATACAATAATACACAGAATTTCAGCTAGCACAATATCTGTGTCCAACTCTCAGTCATAAGATAGATATCATGGTGTTAATGTATACTCGGAGATGGACATTGGTCAGTATTTTAGAAATTACAAAATATACACAAATTACAGAACTTCTAATCCTAGTGAGTCTTAATTCGGGCGCAGTATAATCAATCAGGGGAGCATAGAGCCATAAAACGTAGTAATGGATAGGATGAAACATGAGAAGAAAAGAGAGAAAAGGATAAGAAGAGAAAGAGAAGAGAGAGGAAAGGAACGGATATGGAAGGGAAGGGGAGGATACCAAACTAATTAACAATCCCACTGATACCAAATTATCTCAACGGTTATTGTTCAAGTTGGTTCATGTAGCCACAGAGAGAACTCAGGGCCCTCTTTGAATGAATTCCAGAGAAACCATGTACTTCCCTGTCCAGCCATTGTGTCATTATCTTGAGCCATGAGAGACTCCATGTGCTCCAGTCTATTCATCTCGACCGCCCACTCAACAATAGAGGGGACCCTCACAGATCTCCAGTGCTGGTATTCTCAGTTTTGAAATAGACACCAAAATTGCTCCAAAATGCACTTTTGGCCTCAGTGAAAAAACCATGGCACCCTGGATCCAGGGGGAACCGTAAAGACTGGGTGACCCCAAGTGCTGTGCCTCATTGCAGTCAATGGGCCGAAAATGGATGCAGTGCAGTTGGTTTCACACGGCTACGTAAACCAGTAGTGGTGAAACCCAGCCTGAGATTGGAGATGGCAGTTGGTTTTCGTAAGATTCTATTGAACAAACGGAAGGACGGAGGATAGAGGCGGGGCTGCACTCTCCTCTCGCCTCCTTCCTGCATAGAATCTAATAAAAACCAACTGCCATCTCCCTATCTCAGTAATATAAAAATCTGTATTCACTGAAGACAGATTTTACCCGAGAATATAGAATTTTGAAACATCAATCCAGGAGGAGAAAGAAGCAAATATGTCTGATAAGATATATTACAAAGTTGCTTTTTTTAATGTGTTCTATTGATTTATAAATTCAAAATGATGGTTAGACTTTAACAACTTGTTTGTGAATTTGCAAATACACCTGCAATGAGGAGACATAGATTTGGTCTGTAGTTTATGCCCGTTTCTGATGTAAATTACATTAAATCTATTAGATGGACATTGGCCTCCCACTAACCTCCAGACAATATCTTGAAAATAAGGGAGCTTAAACATTTCAGAATTTGTAACTTTGTAAACCGTATTTTGTCACTAGTCACTTAATATATTTTCCTTAAAATCTCATAAGTAAAGAAATGGAAATGGAGCCTGCAGTTGGGGAAGAATAAGGCTCACTTACCCCTCATTTCCACAATATATTATGTTAACTCCATAACAACATGTTTCTCTACAGGGGTATAGTTAATGGGGGTAGGGAAGTCATGTATACTGTTGCAGGGGGGCACCATTGGGCCACCTCATGTGGCAGTGAATGGGGTCTCAGAGGCGGCTGCATTTTGCCCCTCCCTGTGGAAGAATTTGGCCACTCTCTGAGACGTCTGACAGCTAGCTCAAAGAAGGTATATCACACTGGCTCATAGCCATCATCTGAAATCACATATTTCGATATTGAACTCACAATCAAAGTACAGACCGTCGGCAATGCCGGGCAAGGGGCAACATTAACATCGTGATCAGACCATCTGAGCACACTACTGTAGTCATTCTCTAGCACTACAGAGGCACAAAGAACATTGGTGTAAATGCTCCAATTGAGCTGAAGATGCAAAAAAATTATTATAAGGGTGAGAGAGCATTTTTTTTGTAAACAGTATAAGGAGAATGTGTAAAGAAAGAATATAGGGAATGAGGGGGGCAGAATGGGTATGAAATTTGTATGGTGAGTGGGGATGGGGGAAATTATGAGAAGACAGTATGTAAAACAGTATGAGGATTGATGAGGATAATGGATGTGGACACAGTATGAGTAGCAAGATGGGAGAATTAGTGCGGATACAGTATAAGGAATGGAGAGGGAAATCTGTGAAAAAACAGGAATGGGAAGTGTTGAAAGAGTGAAGAAACATATTAAAAGCAGAAGATGTATGAAGGAGACAGTATGGAAGGAAATGAGGTAGAAGACGGTATGGGGAGGAAATGGGAAATGCGTGAGGAAACAGTAGGAGGAGCGTATGATGAGTGGGTATGGGTGCAGAAAAAGCAAGGGGAGTTGGGAATGTGTGAGGAGACGGTATAGAGAGGGGGGAAATATATGCGAGGAGACAGTGTTGTGAGTGGCGAATAATTGTGAGGAGACAGTATGAGGTTAGAAAAATATGAGGGGAATATAATAGAGACTAGGGTGTTTGGGGGAAGTGTAGAGGGGTTAGCAAGGGGGCAGTGTGAAGGAAAAGTAAGGAGAGGACAATATGCCTAGGAGGGGGGTGAGATGAAAGATCACAGTACTTTTGATTTATGAGTAACTTTATTTATGATTGTTTTTAAAAGACAAGCTACCATTTCTGAAAAATTGTAAGTTAGTTAACGAGAAATGATTTGGATTAAGAGAATCACGGCGTCTGATTGCTGGTGGCCACATCTACAGCAGCTGAGAGAGCTTAATGCAGCGCCTGGTGGCCCGGAATACATGCAGCAGTGGATCGGTGAGAATGTGCGAGAGTGAGAGAGTGTGAGAGAGTGTGTGCATGTGTTTCTGCAGATACCTTAATGGAGATATTAAGGGCTGCGTGGGGATATTTGGGGCTGCATGGGGATGACGGGGATATTGGAGGCTACATAGGGATGATGGGGGCTGCAAGGGAATATTGGGGACTGCAAGGGGATGATGGGGATATTGGAGGCTGCATGAGGGATATTGAGAGCTGCATAGGGATATGGTGGAAATTGGGGGTTACATGTGGATGTTGGAGATATTGGGGGCTGCATGAGGTTGATGGGGCTGCATAGGGATGATGGGGCTGCAAGGGCATGATTATGTTTTTATGTTTTACTGTATAGTATTTTGTATTGCTATAAAAATGTTACCGTCCTGTATGTACATGCATGTGAATAGAGCAGATTTTTTTGTGTTGTAGAACGAATCATCTGTGTTTTAAATATTTCTTATGGGAAAATTTGCTTTGATAAGCAGCAATTTGAATTACAAGCACACTCCCGGAACGAATTATGTTCATAAATAAAGGTTCCCACTGTATAAGGGAGACATAATATGAGAGTACAATGTGAGAGGGTCTAATATGAAAAAGAGAGGGCACTTTGGAGGCTATGTATCATAGGTTGGACTGTGCATTAGTAATATTATGTGCAGGGTACACAGTGAGGGGTAATTATATATTCAAGGGAATAGCATGAGCCAGATTATTTTTATTCAGAAACAGTAGAATCACACAGCTATATTTAAGGGCACCATGTCGGGATTTTCTGCAGAAGAACTGAGAAGATGGAAGTCTTCCGAGAGGAGCTATGGATGGGAAAACTCAGCAGGGCTTCTGGACAAGATGAAGGATAAAAGGAGAGAATAACTTCAATCAGCGACCCTGCTTCCTGTGACCCCACTCCACCACCATTGCCCCCCTATTAAGATCCAACCAGATTATAAAATGGACCCCATTGTCACCTAAATAAAAAAATGTTACCTATTTTTTTTTCTCTAAATTTAGGGTACGTTTTATAATCTGGTATGTTTTAAAAAGCACAAAATACGGTATGTTGCGCTTCGTGGACAAGGGAACATCAAGATCCCTGGAGATGGACATGTAACCTTGAGATTGTTGATATTTTTCAATAATTTTGGTTCTCAAGTCTTTAGACAGTTCTCTTTTCCTCTTTCTTTCCTCCATGCTTAGTGTGGCACGTACAGCCACATAATGCAAATATTGAGTCAACTTATTCCCTTTGGTTTTAGGCGTGACTTTCATATGACCCTGTTACTTCCCAGAAATGAATTTGAACGAGCCACGCATGTTTGAAACAAAGTTGCCTACCCATAAGTTTGGAAAGGTGACAATTTTGTATGGACCATTTTTGAGTTTCTGTGTAAAATAGTGCCCTACTTACCTTTTTTCCGTTTTTTGTTTGCATTGTTCTAGTACACACAGTAAAAGAACACACGAGTAACAGCAATAATTTTCTTGAAGAAATACTTAATTTTCTGGGACAATTTAAAGGTTGTCAACACTTTCAGCCATGACTGTGTATATCCATGGATATACACACACATAGAATCCCTCATTATTTACAGTACAGAATGTGTACTGACACATAAGCAGTAGGTATTAGCACATTTTTTCATATTTTAACTTCATTTCTACTTTAAATTCATATCTTTGGTGACATATTGGGATTTCTACAATAATCTAATAAAAAGCTCATTGTTCTAGTTCCACAGAGATCTGTTATTATTTTAGAATACAATGATTTTATACTGTATTATGAAAGGGGAAGTGCTGTCTAACTTCTTATGCTTGATTGTTCTTCATGCACCACTAGAGACTTTATTTTTATTAAAGTAAACTGGAAGGTTAACTGTTTTGAGCAAGTGTTCACTTGCATTAACTTGGGGTTTTACTAATTAGAAGACTCACTTATGATTTATTTTGTTATAATTTGTTATCTGTATGGGCTAGTGTGCAATATTGTTAATAAGCACGTATTCATATAATGTCATATCTGACTGCCATAATGGTGTAAATATTATATATTTCTGGATGTAGAGTAGTGTATGACCATCATTGATGGGACATGTGAAATATAGGATTTTGGTTTATTGATTTTTTATATTTGTCATCTCCTCTCGTTGCTGTACTTCATACATACCCCTTCCTCCTATCTTAAGCACCAATTTGATAAAGTTTATATTTTATATATGGATGTCTGATCACTGTTTTTTTGTGGGTATGCACCCTATGGAAAATGTAGAGAGCACCAATCAAAAGCCACAAACTGAGATTTTCTCTGCAGGGTATTTATTCTACCTAAAAAAATTCCTTGAAAAAACTACTTTAAAATATACATCAGAACATTGTCTTCAATAGATGTCCTTCTGTCAATACGTTTGGAAGAAGCCAGTCGCATAGCAGGCTCTGAAAGTAAATGCTATCTCTAGACCCCCTAAAGCAGGGGTGGGAAACCTCAGACCCCAGGGCCGAATGCGGCCCTCAATGACATTTTTGCGGCCCCCAGGCAGAATCCTGGGGACCACAGTGCTCAGGTTGGCAGACGCTTTTTGCTTACTGTCTGCCATTTAAATCCAGCTCTCCAGTGATCTCTATGCCCCAGCCTAGGCCTCCCTAGTGAGGTATATGCCTCCAACGTCTCCTGTATTGTCTAGGGCTCTAGTAAACCTGGAAAAGCAGTTTAGAAGTAACATGACCAATATCACCCAAAGAGAAGCAGCTCTAGCCACCACAGTAGGGGTGAGTTGATTGTTTAACCAAATATAGCGGGTAATTTTCAAGTTGATCATTTTGTATGGCCTCCGAAGTATTGTAGAAACTTCCAAATGGCCCTCTGCAGAAAAGTGGTTCCCCGCCCCTGCCCTAAAGCAATACTACTTAAAGGGAATCTGGCAGGCCAAAAACCCACATGTAACTGATATCATATTTTAATGCTACTGGTGAAGCTTTTTTTATTTATGCATTTCACTCCCACTATCCTCTGTAAACTGCAAATAAAGAGATTAATTCCATCTGTCAATCACAGTGAGTGATCACTTAATTCTCTACAGTCCACTCCCCAGGAAATGAATATTCATGTAGTGACATTACTGCCCTGATCTGTAAGCATACAACCAAAGCAGTGGAAATCACTCACATGATGGTCTGTGTCCTGTGTGTGCAGATCTCTAGGCACTGGCACTCACTGCAGAGGACAAAGGAGAAGGGAGGAGGTGTGTGCTCTTAGCAGCTACACCTCTGACATCTTCATTTCTCTCCAGCATTAAGCAGTGTCATTGTGTGTATCTGAGGCATATGTGTAGTGTATTCTCTCTAAGATATTTCTTTGTGTTTATATGAACATTTTATCAGTTGTTCAGCAGATACACACATTACATATATGTAGGAAAAAAATGTTGA